>SKCR01004883.1:0-147925 GCA_019454045.1 Zanthoxylum bungeanum | reverse complement strand
GGACTCCTAAAACCCTTATAGCCTAAACCACTTCCAGATCATATACCACCCAACCTTGACCTAAGCCTGTATTGTCACTTCCATCAGAGGAGAGGCCACGAAACTGACAGCTGCACCCGCCTTAGGCATGAAATCCAAAACCTTATTGATGCCAATAAAATACCCGATCTTGAGAAATAACAACCCAACACACACCGTAACCCCCTACAGAACTATCACTCCATCCCACCGCCTACCTACATGATCAACTCTGGCCTGCCCGAAAGCTTTGTCCTCCAAACTCTCAACCACCCAGTTTCTTTCATGGGGATAGGGAACGACAGTAGTAGAGAACCATAGGTCGATGAAGAAGGCAATGCTGTGAATGATGAAGCTGTTCCTCCTAGTTTATTTGATCTTGCATTTTTAATAAAGACATTAATTTTGTCTACTTGTTCGAACCTTTTCTTGATGATAATAAAGACATTCATTTCGCTTACTTCCCTGAGTCTCTTCCTTTCAACCTGCAACATGAGTATATTTGACAAAAGCATGATACTCAGCGATGTTTAGAACACGGGGAATCCTCTGAAGAAGCAAGCAGAAAAGACAGGATGGCCATTCAGAAATTGGGAAACAGGGTGGTGAAGCTGTCAGACTTAGAAGGGAATGAGCTCACCAACGTGGATAGAATGAAGCGGTACTTTACCCGAGGAAGAGAAGACCGAATAGTCGCTGAGGGAACTGGCAGAAGACCTAACCCAGCGGAATAGGAAACTCATTCATGCATGCATGCATACACCTAACGCACTTGCATTCTTTTGTTTTGTTGTGTTTTGTTTTGTTTGTATTCACAGGTTTCAACGAAGAAAAAGACAAAGAGTCAAATGCAAGCCAATCCGAAGCAGCAATAGTGTAGTACATCAGTTTTAGGAATGAATCAGTATCAATTTGGGGGCGAGGCCCGCATCAATATCAGTCTGGGGTGAGGTCCACATCAGTATCAATCTGGGGCAAGGCCCACATCAGTATCAATCTGGGGCGAGGCCCACATCAGTATCAGTCTGGGGCGAGGCCCCCATCAGTATCAGTCTGGGGCGAGGCCCCCATCAGTATCAGTATGGGGCGAGGCCCACATCAGTATCAGTTTGGGGGCGAGGCCCACATCAGTATCAATCTGGGGCGATGCCCACATCAGTATTAGTCTGGGGGCGAGGCCCACATCAGTATCAGTCTAGGGCGAGGTCCACATCAGTATCAGTCTGGGGCAATGCCCACATCAGTATCAGTCTGGGGCGAGGCCCGCATCAGTATCAGTTTGGGGGTATCAGTCTGGGGGCAAGGCCCACATCAGTATCAGTCTAGGGCGAGGCCCACATCAGTATCAGTCTGGGGCAAGGCCCACATCTGTATCAGTCTGGGGCGAGGCCCACATCAGTATCAGTCTGGGGGCGAGACCCTCATCAGTATCAGTTTGGGGCGAGGCCCACATCGGTATCAGTTTGGGGCGAGGCCCACATCGGTATCAGTCTGGGGCGAGGCCCACATCAGTATCAGTTTGGGGCGAGGCCCACATCAGTATTAGTCTGGGGGCGAGGCCCACATCAGTATCAGTCTTGGGGCGAGGCCCACATCAGTATCAGAATAGGGCGAGGCCCACATCAGTATCAGTCTGGGGCAAGGCCCACATCAGTATCAGTCTGGGGCGAGGCCCACATCAGTATCAGTCTGGGGCGAGGCCCACATCAGTATCAGTTTGGAGGCGAGGCCCTCATCAGTATCAGTCTGGGGCGAGGCCCACATCGGTATCAGTCTGGGGCGAGGCCCACATCAGTATCAATCTGGGGGCGATGCCCATATCAGTATCAGTCTAGGGAGAGGCCCACATCATTATCAGTCTGGGGCGAGGCCCACATCAGTATCAGTCTGGGGCAAGGCCTACATAAATATCAGTCTGGGGCGAGTACCACATCGGTATCAATTTGGGGCGAGGCCCACATCGGTATCAGTTTGGGGGCGAGGCCCACATCAGTATCAATTTGGGGGCGAGGCCCACATCAGTATGAGTCCCAGGGTTGAGACCCACATCACCATCGGTATCAGGTTTGGGGATGAGTCCCATCAGTAGTTTTGAGGCTGCGTCCCAGGGTCGTCACTCATATCATCAGTTTTGGGGATGAGTCCTAGGGTCGTGACCCACATTGTCAGCAGTATTGGGATGCGTCCCAAGGTCGATGGCCCCCTGCATCATCAGTTCCAATTATTAGGATACGTCCCAGGGTCGTGGACCCACTGTATCAGCAGTTATAGTTCCGGGATGCGTCCCAGGGTCGAGGCCCACACATCATCAGACGCCGAAAATGGCACTCCGAAAATGGAGCACGGTTCAGAAATGGACCAAGGAAGGCCTAACTCATCGGAATAGGAAACATATCCATGCATACATATCACATACATGCAATTTTTTTTTTGTATTCACAGGTTTGTAGCGGTAAAGACCATCTCATCAAGTAACGGTTCAAAAATGAGCCACATTCACACACAACAGATGCCGAAAATGGCGCTCCAAAATGGAACACACACAACAGATGCCGAAAATGGCGCTCTAAAATGGAGCACACACAACAGATGCCGAAAATGGCACTCCAAAATGGAGCACACACGAAAGATGCCGAAAATGGCACTCCAAAAATGGAGCACAGTTCGAAAATGGACCACCAAATCAACTCAACTCAAAGCAACAGGCAAGTCAAGTGGCAGCTGGCGAGCCAGGTAAGTAAAAATACATTGCATAACTTTGATAGGATTATCATTGTCACACACTGCACAAGTCCCATCAAAGTGGGGGCGACTGTAGGCTCTGTATTTTGCATATAAGTTCTTATAATGAGTCTCGTACGGAGGCACTACTCTTTAGGTTACGGAAGTCACGGGAAACGAATGTCGGAAGGGGAAATCCAGAATAAGCTGTACTGAACTCACCCCAAGTCAATATATGAGCACCCAACCGCCAACTATCTCGAAAAACAATGAACCAAGTATTAGCTATTTAACTGGAAACTGACTAACTCTACCACCCTCTCTGGTGAACATCCAAATGCGATATTTGACTCTTCAATAAATCTACATGGGTCGGGGGAGGACTCTACTCCTGAAAATCTAGGTGGATGAAGCTACCGAAAATAATGCAGAGAAATTAGCACTTATCGCTGTGACACCTGAACTGTTACTGGAGGAGGCTCATGAGGTAAGGTGGAGGGTCCTGCTTGAAAAATAGTCAGATCGGTCTACTTGGTGGAACTACTGTCTGGTAAGCCAATGAAGGTTTTACATGTGGAGGTGGAATGTGATTTGTAGGTTCCGCAGCTCTCGGCTCTGGGCTTGAAGGTTGCTACTGATGGGTAATCAACTTAGCAAGAGCTCTTACTGATCGTTGAATTTGCTTTAAACCCATAGCTATTGCGTCATTAGTCTGAACCACTGGTTTACCCCTATCATACACACACAATTCATGGAATCGACTTAATGCATAAACCACATGAAAAGTATACATAATCTGGTTAATTTTTTACATACACATCAGTAATCATGCAACTGTCATATACCAAAAAGAAACAAAAAGAAACTACATTATATGTGAATGTAGGCCTGGCATGACGAAACAACACAACTAGTGCTTGCAATGCTACTCTTGTCCCTGGTCCAAGTTTCCAAAAGATGATTGTGGCTCACTAGTTGAAGGATCGTGCAAAACTGGATAGTGGGGGGGTGAGTCCTAGTGAACTCAGTGAGTGAAGCTATAAAATAAGAAAACAATATTAATTATTTTGTATCAAATCATCATGGCATAAACTACTTTCTGAACTCATGAAAATAAAAACCAGTTTCTTTCTCAAAACCTATGTGGAAAATCATTTATGAAAATCAGAAATCTCAAATAACTAGAGAACTATAGAGAAAACCTGAAGCATAGGGGTGTTGCGTATCGTTGTCCCCTCATACGCCTAAACTAGTGTCTTGGGGCGTTACGTATAGTTGTCCCCCAAGCCACTGAACTACAGCCAAGAGAGTTAATCAATGCCATCATCCTGACCCTGAAACTAGGATCTAGGAGTATCAAAAGTACTGTTTCCCCTAGTCCTGAAACTATATGTGCACATGTCTATTGTATCCGTCAATTCCAATATCCATAAATTCTAGAATCAAAACAAACATCATCTGTATTGAAATCATTAACATTTCTCAAAATACTTTTGATAATGATATCATCAAAATCTTTTGTACTCAGAATCTCAAGCTCAAAATAACTTTTTCTTTAATTTTAAATAGCAGAAAAATAATAAAGAACTAAATATCTTATACAAGTCATAAAACCTTGAAATTATTAAAGAATAACTTAAATAAATAGATTCTCAAAAAAAGTACTTCACTCACAGTGCTATGGCAAATCGGGGGTGGTACACGGCGTGGGTGACCTTTGAGTATCTTGACATTGATCTATAGTCAAAGCAATTGATAGTTTCCTTTCTTTATAACTCAGAATATTTTCATATGACAAGAAAGTATATGCAATGCATGGACACTTAATCTACTTGAATATTGGAGATATCTATGGTATCTATGAGTTTTACAGGCTTAGGTTTGGAGTTGCGAAAGTGCGGTAGCGGAAACTTATATTATATTAATTGATATAAAATTCACTGCTTGACGTCTAAATTTGAAAATTCACTGTAATTAATTGGGAATAAATATAAAGCTGAAATTTTAATAGAATGGTTCTCAATGTATTTATTTTATGTTGGTTATTACAGATCTCAATTTCAATTTCAGAAATTCAAGTTATAAACTGAAGTTCAGGGGCTGTGCGAACTGAAAAACTGTGCGCAGAGGCAGCTGGTCGCCCGACTTCAAAAAATCGGCCTGGTCTCATATCAAGTCCAAAAATTCTAAATTTTGGAAATAATACTCTCCTATGTGTCTAGTTTACCTGTAAATTTATGATTCATCAATCAGACAACACAAACCTATTTTATAAGCAATTATTCACAGCCTGTCCAAAAAAAGTCCTAAACCAACATCTCTACTTAACTCTCTTATTTCGCATTCTTATCTAATTCTTTCAATCCGGAAACCCCCAACAGAATTTTCATTATTTTCAACACCCTTTATAACATACGAATTATGCTTATTTTTTTAATTAATTTGGGTTGGGCATTACGTCGAACACTTGGTGTATGACATACCTAAATCCCACTGTTCTTACAACCTTAGGTAACTCTACCCTCATTTTACATAACCATTACATAATAACATCATTCAACATCTTAAAAATTACTTTAAAACAGCCCACATTTCATCCTAGCATGGCCGAAACCCACATACTTTGCAACTCAAAATTTTTGACAAGTTAATATGCCAATAGACACCAAACATCCAAACCATCACTAATCCGACATTCTAACATCAATACCATATCAATTCTCATAAACCCTAAATTGATTTCAACATTTAGGATTTCCAAAAATTAGGCATTTCTTATATAATCTCTTTTTTTTTTTCAATATTCTCATATAAATAAACAACAACATGCCAACAATAACAATCTAATTTTTTTTTTTTACCAAAATCCCAATTCATAAGTTTAGAGCAATATTTCCTTACCTTGATTGAATGAAATCTCTTCGCTAATGGATTTTTTAAGGCTTGTATCCTTCTTCTTGAAATTTTTTTACACTTGACTTTGCTAGAGATTAGTTGAGAAAATGAAAGAAAAATTACAACCTCTCTCTCTACGTAATCGGCCAAACCTAAGAAAAATGGCTTCCCTATTTTTTTTTTAACTTAAAAACAATATTGATTATTTTAGGCCTTAATGAGTGGGCCAAGATTATTCATAAAATTGGGCTATATTGTGGTCTTAAAGCATTTATAAGAAATATTTCAATGGGCTTAAACTGTGGGCTTAAAACAATGATAACTAAAATGAAATCCTTTAGAATTTCTAAAGATATTTGGGTCTATTTCTTCGATTCTGCCCACACTCCGAATCCTACATGTAGACATTGCATTTTTGCATGTGAAACCCGATGAGGAGTCTCGTATAGATGCACCACCTTTAGGTCGTAGGAGTCGCGGAAAACGGTTGTCGGAAAGGCAAAGTCAAGAATTGACATGTTTTGTTTAAGTTCGCTCGGAGTTCGCTTGTTGAAAGTTCATTTTTTAAACGTATCTCTTAACCCGAAATCACCCCAAACCATTCTAAAGCCACCTAAGCACCCAAACCCACATCCAAAGCCCATAAAACCAAAATAAATCAAACACCAAGCCCACCCTCCATTAGGCCCACGACCATAACACTAAAATTACCCCTCCTTACACTATTCCAACATGATTTACCCATATACCAAACTTACTTTAACCATTCCACCTCACTTTAACAAAATATTAAATAAATAACACTTCACTCATTCAATACCCATACCTCACCCATACTTCACTCATTCAAACCCATACCTCACCCATACTTCACTCATTCAAACCCATACCTCACTCATTCACACCCACACCTCACTCATTCAAGCCCATACTCACTCATTCAAACCCATACCTCACTCATTCACACCCATACCTCACTCATTCACACTTACACCTCCACTACACCATTTGCCTATATAAACCATCATTTTCCACCTTGAAAACCCTAACACATACCTAAGGAGATCAAGCACACATCAAGAAAAAGACTTAGCATTTTAAAGATCATAAGCAGCCCTCTATCTTCCCTACAAGTCACGCCCATACACTCCTCTCCACTGCCTCATTTCACGCCTTCACTGCCTTCCAAATCAGCCCTAGAAGTCACGCACAAAGCTCCCATTCCAGCCCCATTCTCACGCCAATTCTGACTCCATTCCAGCCCCAAACTAACACCACAAACCAGCAGCAAACAGCCCTCATTCCATCAGCTCAAACACGCCAAACAGTCCACTTTCACATGCAAAACAGCCCCTAAATTAAGCCTGCAGTTCACGCCACCTTTCCCCCTGGAAATTGCACCCAAATCACTCTAATTTTAGCCCCCAAACCAGTGAATAAACGGCCCTAAACACTCTCCAAAATTCGCCTGAAAACAGCAGCTCAAAAGCCCTCAAAACAGTCCCTAAAGTCATCAAAACAGTGAGCAAAAACTGCACTTGAAGATCCTTGAACAAACCAAGCAAACGGCAGTCCAACGCCTCTCAAAAATCACCAAAATCGACCTTAATCCGCAGCCAATCAGTGAGCCGAGTGTGGAGACTTGAATCGCAGCGAAACGAAGCGGAAACAGCGGACGAAACAGCGAAACAGTGAGCAGAACATTGAACCAGCGAACCAGTGAAATTGTAGTGCCTTTGCCCTTCCGACGGCCATATAACGCATCTCCAAGGAACGGCATAAAAAGGTTAGACCTGAGGGTTTATATCACAGAATTTTCTCACATTAAATAATGATTTAAAAATGTATTTTTTATGGCATTTTAACATGAGTAGTTAACTTGGCATGTTGTTGGAATTGGCTCACATGAAATAATGGTTTAAAATGTGTTTAATGTGTTTAATTAGTTTAGTATGTTGTATTAAATTTATTTGCATGAGATAATGATTTAGGAAATGTATTTTTATTTGTTTAGCATGAATGATTAGCTTGGCGTGTCATTTAGGATTAATACACATGAAATAATGATTTAGAATGGTTGTTTGAGCATGTTATTAGTTTACATGGAGTAATGACGTAGGAAGTATGTTTAATTTAAATGGCTATTTAAGCATGTTATTTAGGATTAGTTTACATGAAATATTGACTTAGAATATGTGTTTAATAATGCTAGCATGAATAGTTAATTTAACATGTTAATTAATTTAGGTTACATAAATTAACAAGGTAGGATTGCATGTAATTTGTTTTTTTTTTGTCGCATGAATGTCATTAATTAGTATGTGATGTGGTTTTGAGTGAATGGAATATGTATTCTTTTTGTGGTATATTGGATGGAAACCCAGACATAAATTCCATAGCCGAATCCGAATGGACGGTAGTATGGTTTGCACTCGGGATACAACGCCTCGTACCACTTAAAAGACTCACATTTTTCATTTCACTCAAATTTGTATTTGAAGCATGATTAGATTGTTGTAATGTTGTTTTTACTTTCAAAGCATGTGAACTTAGATTTAGGCATGTATGTTGAGTAGACTTGGTTAAAATTATACAAATCCATTCATTACAAGTGACATAAGTAAGGGACCATTCCGAACCCAACGGTTTGAGGTCTTCCCTTGCGAGGGGTGAGTGCGGCCTTAAATCTTTGTCCCGGTTCACACCGGGTGGCGACTCCATGTTATTTCATATTTCTCAGCTAGGCCGCGAGCCTAGGACGGCGTCGCCCAGTTTCTGTTGTCTACAGTCTGGCGACTCCACTGGGGATAGAGAATCGGCCTCGAAACATGTCTTGTAATGGTTGGATTTGTGTTTTAATTAACCATGTTTACTGTAAGTTTAAGGAATTTAATCAAAGGCATTGTTAGGGCTAGGTGATGTTTGGTGTCTTCCTTCACTCACTACCTTTTTACAAGGAAAAGCTGTGAAGACACCTAGATAATCATTTTCCTAGGGGATGTTTGGTGTCTTCCTTCACTCACTACCTTTTTACAAGGAAAAGCTGGAAGGCATCTAAATAATCATCTCATGTGATAGACTAATTTGGAGGACTCGTTGTTTTTCCTGTCACCAAGCGATAAGAGCCTAAGGGGCTTGGGTATCCACGGTGAGCTTTGCTCCGCCCTCCCTCTGGGGAATCTACAACGGGAAGTCCATTTGACAGTTAGTCACATACCTTAACTTGTTGACATATAAGGTGCACTCACTTGGTCGTTTGAACCCTTGAGTGGGGAGTCCTAGTTGTGGGTAATCCTTTGTCAATAAGGGCCTTTGTTTACATTCCTAGAACTTACACATGAACCTTAGTTTTGTGACCAGTAAAAATTACTTATTTATGCTTGTGTTTTGGACCATTATCATTTGGATTCAGTTGGACTTTTTGTCAATAAATGTGAACTTGTTGGGCCATTTAAACAGGGACAAGTTCATGTCCTTTGACAATTAGGCCAAAAGCTTCTAAAATGCTAATGGGCTATTTTGTGTTTAGGCCTCTTATTATTTGAAGTTATTTAGTTATATTATCGCAAAAGTGTAAACTTGTTGGGCCTTTTCAAACTGGAACAAGTTTGCACCGCGCAATGATGTGATTGAATACTTTAAAATGATAACGGGCCAATTAGAGTAAATTATTTTTGAATATGTTTACATCATACATCATGTCATACATACACGCATCATGTTAACCCTTTGTGTCTTAAAAGCCATTATAGACTCCTGTTGGGTTGGGAAAGAAGGAAGATTTGTCAAAGAACCGTCAGCCAGTATGAGTAAGTCAACCAACGAGGAATCCCACCTAGATCAGTTGGAAGCCAGGGTAGCCGAAATTGCTGAGCAGTTGCGAGTTTTGAACAATGATGTGACCGGTTTGACCGTGCCCTATACAGCTAGTAACAGAGACTTGTGCAACCAGAATGAAAAGATCATTGGGAAACCTTCAAAGACCGAGTATACTTCCTTAGAGACTGCTCCTATCAGAAACAGACAACTCTCCATTTTTGGTAAACCGTTGTCAAAAGATGTTTGAAAAACTGAAGATGCAATGAGAATAAGAGTTGAAGGGATAATTGTAGTTCTACCTCAGAAGTCTAGCACAGACTATCCCTGATTGCAGATTCCAACACTTGACCGAAGAAAATCAGATTGCAGATGCATTGGCGACACTAGCCGTGGCTTGGGAAAATCCGAAGAATTGGTGATGAGATCATTTGTGTTGACAGCTGTAAGCAAATAGGCGTATGAGACAAAAAGGATATTGGATGTGGAAGTCGATGACAGGAAGCCTTGGTATCACGATATTCAGAGGTAATTCTCAGAAGAAATAAGCAGAAAAGACAGAAGATTGGGAAACAAGGCAATGAGACTACCAGATTTGGGAAAGGAGGAATTCACCGAATTGGTCGACGTAAGCAGATTGAAGCTGCATTTTGCTTGAAAAAAAGAAGACTGAGCGGTCATCAATAGAATTGGCAGAAGGCCTAACCCAACGGGATAGGAAATTCATACATGCATACACGTAACTTGCATCCTTTGTTTTGTGTTGTGTTTTTGCAGATTTCAAAAAGGAACCCACATGAGGCGACCAGAGACATATGACGCCGAGGAGCACAAGGAGGATCCAACTCATCATGAAACGGGAGTATCTCTACACTTGCATACTTACATGCACACGTCTTTATTCTGTTGTTTTTGTATTTGCAGGTTTAAAAAAAAAAAAGGGAAGAGAAAAGAAAGAAAAAGAAAGCAGCAAAAATCAGAAAAAAGCGGGCGAGCACTAAGGACGACGGTGAAGCCACGATGACAGAAGAATTTCGGTCATGTCTAGCTGAAGATGATGAAGTTAATGCTGAAAGGGAAGCAACCTATGCAAGTTGCTGTGATTTCTGTTTCATGTTTTTGTGGAATTCCTAATTTTGTGTTATTTTTGCAGGAAAAAGCAAAGGCGGAGCAAGGAAAGCAGCAAAGATCAAAGGCGCGAGTACTAAAGACGACGGTGAAGCTACATTGACAGAAGGATTTCGGTCATGTCTGGCTAAAGACAATGAATTTAGAGCTAACAGGGAGGCAACCCACGCACTGTGTTGCGATTTCTGTTTCATGTTTTGTGTACACATGTTGTAGAATTTTTTATCTCGTGTGTTATTTTGTAGGTACAACATATGCTTTCATTAAATAACCAGAAGCCAAGAGACACGTTTGTCACCAATCTGTGGAAGACATTTTCCTGACTGCGACAAAGGCCGAAGAACTGATTGACCAGATCCTAGCATTTGAACCAAAGCTCGACCCCATCCTCTCCAGATTGGACTGGACTGATAGTGATCATGGCAAAAAGCGCAGATTGGTCATTGATCTGAATCGGTGATGTTCCCTGCTAACCAGGTATTCCAAGGCCTATTTGAAAAGATTGCGTTTTATTTGTTGAAAGAAAAAAAAAATGAAAAAATGAAAAAAAAAAAAAAAAAAAAAAAAAAAAAAAAAAAAAAAAAAAAAAAAAACATATCATATTGAGTATGCTAAGGTAATCACAGAATGTGATTAAGACATCCAGGTTGGTTAGACCCACTGGTTTGATTCTCTGAAACGAAATTACCAAGTTGGCTTACTTAAGGACTAAGTTGCGAAAGAACCCTAGCACACACACACTAGGAGTCTAGCTCAGATCACCCATTCAGATGATTGGACTTGAGTCTATCAAGTACTTTGAAGGTTCTCTGGTTTTGACATGAAGCATTCGTTGAGGACGAAAATATGTTTGGCTATTGAGATTGTCTCGATGAGAGCAATGTAGTATGTTGAAATAAATCATTTGTATCGTTATCATTCTTGCCGGGTATGGCACTCTGGGGCGAGGCCCATATCACCTGAGGAGCGAGGCTCCACATCATATCAGTTTTGGGGGCGAGGCCCACATCACCTGAGGAGCGAGGCTCCACATCATATCAGTTTTGGGGGCGAGGCCCACATCACCTGAGGAGCGAGGCTCCACATCATATCAGTTTTGGGGGCGAGGCCCACATCACCTGAGGAGCGAGGCTCCACATCATATCAGTTTTGGGGGCGAGGCCCACATCACCTGAGGAGCGAGGCTCCACATCATATCAGTTTTGGGGGCGAGGCCCACATCATCTGAGGAGCGAGGCTCCACATCATACCAGTTTTGGGGGCGAGGCCCACATCACCTGAGGAGCGAGGCTCCACATCATATCAGTTTTGGGGGCGAGGCCCACATCATCTGAGGAGCGAGGCTCCACATCATATCAGTTTGTGGGCGAGGCCCACATCACCTGCGGAGCGAGGCTCCACATCATATCAACTTGGGAGCGAGGCTCCACATTGTATCACTCCACTGCGGCGTTAGCTCAGCTCGAGGCAGCTAGCTAGCCAGGTAAGTATAAATGCACTGCACAGACTTTGATAGGATTGTCACTGTCACACACTACACAAGTCCCATCAAAGTGGGGGCGACTGTAGACATTGCATTTTTGCATGTGAAACCCGATGAGGAGTCTCGTATAGATGCACCCCTTTAGGTCGTAGGAGTCGCGGAAAACGGTTGTCGGAAAGGCAAAGTCAAGAATTGACATGTTTTGTTTAAGTTCGCTCGGAGTTCGCTTGTTGAAAGTTCATTTTTTAAACGTATCTCTTAACCCGAAATCACCCCCCAAACCATTCTAAAGCCACCTAAGCACCCAAACCCACATCCAAAGCCCATAAAACCAAAATAAATCAAACACCAAGCCCACCCTCCATTAGGCCCACGACCATAACACTAAAATTACCCCTCCTTACACTATTCCAACATGATTTACCCATATACCAAACTTACTTTAAACATTCCACCTCACTTTAACAAAATATTAAATAAATAACACTTCACTCATTCAATACCCATACCTCACCCATACTTCACTCATTCAAACCCATACCTCACCCATACTTCACTCATTCAAACCCATACCTCACTCATTCACACCCACACCTCACTCATTCAAGCCCATACTCACTCATTCAAACCCATAACCCTCACTCATTCACACCCATACCTCACTCATTCACACTTACACCTCCACTACACCATTTGCCTATATAAACCATCATTTTCCACCTTGAAACCCCTAACACATACCTAAGGAGATCAAGCACACATCAAGAAAAAGACTTAGCATTTTAAAGATCATAAGCAGCCCTCTATCTTCCCTACAAGTCACGCCCATACACTCCTCTCCACTGCCTCATTTCACGCCTTCACTGCCTTCCAAATCAGCCCTAGAAGTCACGCACAAAGCTCCCATTCCAGCCCCATTCTCACGCCAATTCTGACTCCATTCCAGCCCCAAACTAACACCACAAACCAGCAGCAAACAGCCCTCATTCCATCAGCTCAAACACGCCAAACAGTCCACTTTCACATGCAAAACAGCCCCTAAATTAAGCCTGCAGTTCACGCCACCTTTCCCCCTGGAAATTGCACCCAAATCACTCTAATTTTAGCCCCCAAACCAGTGAATAAACGGCCCTAAACACTCTCCAAAATTCGCCTGAAAACAGCAGCTCAAAAGCCCTCAAAACAGTCCCTAAAGTCATCAAAACAGTGAGCAAAAACTGCACTTGAAGATCCTTGAACAAACCAAGCAAACGGCAGTCCAACGCCTCTCAAAAATCACCAAAATCGACCTTAATCCGCAGCCAATCAGTGAGCCGAGTGTGGAGACTTGAATCGCAGCGAAACGAAGCGGAAAAGCGGACGAAACAGCGAAACAGTGAGCAGAACATTGAACCAGCGAACCAGTGAAATTGTAGTGCCTTTGCCCTTCCGACGGCCATATAACGCATCTCCAAGGAACGGCATAAAAAGGTTAGACCTGAGGGTTTATATCACAGAATTTTCTCACATTAAATAATGATTTAAAATGTATTTTATGGCATTTTAACATGAGTAGTTAACTTGGCATGTTGTTGGAATTGGCTCACATGAAATAATGGTTTAAAATGTGTTTAATGTGTTTAATTAGTTTAGTATGTTGTATTAAATTTATTTGCATGAGATAATGATTTAGGAAATGTATTTTTATTTGTTTAGCATGAATGATTAGCTTGGCGTGTCATTTAGGATTAATACACATGAAATAATGATTTAGAATGGTTGTTTGAGCATGTTATTAGTTTACATGGAGTAATGACGTAGGAAGTATGTTTAATTTAAATGGCTATTTAAGCATGTTATTTAGGATTAGTTACATGAAATATTGACTTAGAATATGTGTTTAATAATGCTAGCATGAATAGTTAATTTAACATGTTAATTAATTTAGGTTACATAAATTAACAAGGTAGGATTGCATGTAATTTGTTTTTTTTTTGTCGCATGAATGTCATTAATTAGTATGTGATGTGGTTTTGAGTGAATGGAATATGTATTCTTTTTGTGTGTATATTGGATGGAACCAGAACATAAATTCCATAGCCGAATCCGAATGGACGGTAGTATGGTTGCACTCGGGATACAACGCCTCGTACCACTTAAAAGACTCACATTTTCATTTCACTCAAATTTGTATTTGAAGCATGATTAGATTGTGTAATGTTGTTTTTACTTTCAAAGCATGTGAACTTAGATTTAGGCATGTATGTTGAGTAGACTTGGTTAAAATTATACAAATCCATTCATTACAAGTGACATAAGTAAGGGACCATTCCGAACCCAACGGTTTGAGGTCTTCCCTTGCGAGGGGTGAGTGCGGCCTTAAATCTTTGTCCGGTTCACACCGGGTGGCGACTCCATGTTATTTCATATTTCTCAGCTAGGCCGCGAGCCTAGGACGGCGTCGCCCAGTTTCTGTTGTCTACACTACACCATCATGGCTTTGTTCGTGGTACCACTAGTTCCTGACCTAGGAATCAAAATTATTTAAGAAGTCAAAATTGGAAAACATATGCACAAAGCTGGAACAAGACTGAAATTCCATAACATGACCGTAAACTATGACGGAATATGAAAACTGAAACATCTCACGTAAACGTGAAAAATAAAAAGCACGTCAAGACTTCAAACATGTAAACAATATGAAAAAGTAACATGATCCGAAAGTATGTAAACATGACCTCAAAAGACTTTAGTCGTTTCAACGTCAAGCGAAATCTGACTTAAAACGACTTAATATCAAATGATGGCATATAAACATATGTAAACTGTAAACATGAAAACATTATTACAAACTGTAAAACATAAGATAAGCTTAAATCAAACCACGTAGCAAAAATATAAACATGAACTTGAATGCGAATGAGTCTATGGGGGTATCAATCCCCATGAGGCATTGCGAAAGATATAAAATAGCGTCAAATAAAATCATGTAAATGTGACACGTAAGCTAGAATCATAAACTGTATGCATGAAATTATGAAGAATGTCAATTGAAAATTAAAATCTTGACACATGAAATACGACAGCTGAAAGCATGTAAACATGACACATGAATAATGCAAGTTGTGAACGTGACGCATAAAAGATGTCAATAAGCTGAGAACATGAAAACATTACTAAAAATTGTCAAATGTAACATGAGCGAAAACTAAACTACGTAATAAAAACACAAACATGATCTTGAAATCATGGTATTAAACTGAAACTGAAATCGAGAACGTGCACTTGAAAACATAAAGTTAGCTGATACAACCATAATCTGACACGTACTGGCTTATGCATACGAGGTCGTACAATGTTCATTACCTATTTTGGAATAGGTGTGGAATGAATGTCATCCGAACAGAATCATAATTAATATGTTTAATCATTGGAACATGCCATTGAAAACAAAATTCATAAACACGTGGCATGTAATCGTAAGCTAGAAACGTAACATGAAAACATAACTAAAAACATGAGTCGGGACTTGAACTGAAAACATAAACCAAACCTATAAATTGATAACATAAACTAATGCGTCAACTTGAAAACGTTAACCGAATATGTAAAGCGTAAACGTAAATAATTTTAAAACATAAAACATAGAAATATGAGAAAAATCCTTTTACCAAGAATGAAGACCTAATGAGTTCGCAACTAGGCTTATAACCCTTCTAGGAACACCACACATCACCCTGTGAGATCCACAACCGAATAAAGAAAACAACGGAGAAGCTCAACAAACCAAACTTGACATTAACCAAGTGTCAAAACCCTATATTCCAAAAGATAGAACTTCGATAATTATGTAGCAACCTCTTATCCGAAAAGTAAGATGATAACCGTTTAGGTAGCCTAGAGTGGCCCAACTGCGAAGCTCTAATCCTATAAGGTTTTAATCCTACGTCGGCATTAAGGTAGCACTATCATAATCTCTTCGCGGACTCTTACAATTGACAATGTATTATACTATTAGAATTTCACCCTAAGATGATGTATACAGACCAAAACATTGAAAACGAGAAAACAAAACCAAAAATATTTCCTTGACAGTTGTCAGATCCTAAAGAAAGTAAAGTTGGCGCTCTGATACCAAAAATGTTGTCGTGACCTAAAACCGTGGCTAATGAAAATAGAGTGAATAAACAAAATAAAATTATAACAAGACCAGGCAAATGGTCAAAAAGTCGAAAACATGACTTGGTCAAAAGAGATCAAAATATAAAAATTTCAAATGATGCCCTAAGGACTTTGAAACAAAGAAAATATAAAATTATGTGGAAATATCCAAAACATTCCCACAGTTTAAATATGAACACCTGTCGTGAAATAAATAATAAAATTCAAATAATGGTCCGACTATGCAATGCATTACTTAACAACTACACAACCTGATTATCTCAAACAAAAATCAATTACCTCCACGGATGTACTAGCGCCACCGAAATGAAGAAAACTACTTAACACGATCCGAACACTCTCGAGGAATCGAACTTGCTCTCTTCTCTGAGGCTAAAAAACCCAGAATGCATCCTCAAGTTCTGAATTTCCAAGGTCTAATCTGAAATGTTAAATTGAAGGGTGAGCAAAACCATGTGCTCAGTAGGGATTAATGTACTCACCTTCATTGGTTTTTCAAAAACCCTGCATGGTTAGTGTATGACACAGAAATCAGTGACGATGTTCTAGGCTCGCGGCCCGGTTGGGAGTATGGAGTAGCCCACGGGGGAACTAAACCGGAGAAATAACATGGAGTCGCCACCCGGTGTGAACCGAGAAAATGATTTAAGGCCGCACTCACCCCTCGCAAGGGAAGACCTCAAACCGTTGGGTTCGGAACGGTCTCTTACTTATGCCACTTGTAATGATAAGATTTGTGCAATATCTTAACCGAATCTACGCATCATATATGTTCAATAATAACCCAAATCCAGTTCGCATTCATGAAAATAAATCCTACGTCTTAAGCTTGCATGCTTTAAAAGTAAGTCATCATAACGGAAAATATACGATATCACACCAAGATCTCATAAGCATATTGAATTATCAAGCACGAAAAAATAGATAACAATCTAAACATAAAGGTAAATTAAATGCCTATTGCGAAAGAAAACAACTAAATCATGCATAAAGAAATAACATAATCATACTTAAAAAAGAAATAACATACTAGACTAAATCATGCTAAAAAAGATAAATATTCTACTAGACTAAATCATGCTCGAATACAAGGTTAGATGAAAGGAAATACGTGTATCTCTCAAGTGGTACGTGGCATTGTATCCGAGTGCAAACCGCAATACCGTCCATTCAGATTCGGCTACGGAATTTACGTCTGAGTTTCCATCCGATATACCACAAGAGAGAGCACATATTCCGTTCATCCAGAAATCACATCATGCACCAATCCACAATACTCATATGAAATAAAGTACTAAAATAAATAAAAATAAAGGATAATAAATAAAAAAGGGTGCCCTCAGGTCTAACCTCTTAAGTCGTCTCTCGGAAGCGTGTTACACGGCCGTCGGAAGGGTTGATGCTCCGCAACTGCTTCGGTTCACTGGTTCGACATTTTCCTTCACTATTTCACTATTTGGGCTGCTGTTTTTACTCTATTTTATGGCTATTTCTGGTCACAGAATTAGCTTACTATTTTGCGGTGATGCGGGACTGTTTTGGCTTGCGGTTACGGGTTTTATGGGGCAGTTTCTAGTTCAGTTTTGCGGTTAAAAATAGTGCATTTTTTGGGACAGAATGTGTGGCAAAATGGGCAGAACACTGGGCTGTTTGCGGGGGTTTATACGGTAAAAATCTGGGCAGTTTAGCGTGGCAAAACTGGACAGAATGTGTAGGCAGTGTGCGGTGAAACTGGGCAGAATGTGAGGGGGTTTTGGCGTTGATTGGGGGCTGGTCAGGGCATTGCTTTGTGGCGTTAATTGGGGCTGTTGAAGGGACATATTTGATTTGTGAAGTTGAGGGGCTGTTGTGGAGTTTATTAGGCGTGAGTGGGGCTTGCTGTGAGGGTTCAGGGACGTGAATTGAAGGGGTTGCTGTGAGGGTTTGGGGGCGTGAATTGAGGGAGTTGCTTTGAGGGTTTTGGGATGTGAAGAAGGGGTTGCTGAAGGTTGTTATTAGCGTGAGTTGGAGGGTTTGTTTATGGCGTGAGTGGAGGGCCTGAAGAGGGCTACTTATGGCGTGAGTTGGAGGGCTTGAAGAGGGCTGCTTTGGGTGAAGTTTGGGATTGCGTGAGTGGATGGGTATGTGGCGTGAAGGATGAAGGCTGTTGTGGAGGGTTTATTGATGCGTAAGTTGAAGGCTTATGGAGGGTTTATTGATGTGTGATGAAGCAGTTCGTGGGGGGGCTTATTTGCGTGAAGTGGCTGGATGTTTGTGGAGGGTTTTGTGGTGCGGCAATATGGAAAGGGTTTAGAAGAGTTGTTGGACGGCAATGGGCGTGAATCCTTGGGTTATTTTCTTTGTGTTTCTTTTGTGAGATTGAGCCAGGACTTTTGATACGTTGGTGAAGGCTTCTTTTTATAAGCAAAGGGTTGGGGTTTACCTTGTTTGAAAAGGGAAAGGATTTGTGTAACTATTGAAGAAATTTTAATTAGTGTGTGACAAGGAAAAATCTTTTAATTAGGGAAGTGATTTGATTTAATTTGATTTCTTTTCTTTTAGTTAGGGATATGATTTGATTTGTATCTTTTAATTAGGAAATGTAATTTAAGTGAATTAGGAAAGTATTTGATGGGATTTCTTTAATTTTGGAAGGGGATTTGGCTTGATTTATGCATGTGTTTAATATGTGTTTTTTGTTAATTTGGAAGGTGAGCGGGCGTGTGGCTTAATTCTTTCGGCGTGAATTTGGTCCATTTGGTGGGCTTGGTGTGTGTCTTAGTGGTGTGTGGGTTTGGTGTGTCTTGAAACGGAGGTCCAACAAGCAAACCCGAAGCTAATCCAGCGAATTAAATCCAACAATGCGTCAATTCTTGACTGTTCCCTTTCGACGTCTGTTTCCCGTGACTTTCACAATTAAAGAGGTAGTGTCTCCATGTGAGACTCATCATCGGGACTTATATGCAAAAATACAGTGCCTACAGTCGCCCCCACTTTGATGGGACTTGTGCAGTGTGTGACAATGACAATCCTATCAAAGTTTATGCAATGCATTTTTACTTACCTGGCTCGCCAGCTGCCACTTGACTTGCCATGTTTTGTTGTGTTGTGTTGTGTTGTGTTGATTTGATTACGCCATACCCGGCGTGCTAAACTCCATACCCGAGGCGTCGCGGTTGCGTCTCCATACCTAGAGTGTCGCAGAGTTGATTTTGTTGTGCCATACCTGGCGTGCTAAACCCCATACCCGAGGTGTCGCGGTTGCGTCTCCATACCGGAGTGCCATACCCGGCAGAACTGATACTAGTAATGATGTGGGCCTCGCCCCCAGAGTGCCATACCAGGCAAGAATAATACCGATAATGATGTGGGCCTCGCCCCTAGAATGTCATACCAGGCAAGACTAATACTGATAAAGATGCGGGCCTCGCCCCCAGAATGCCATATCCGGCCAGACTGATACTGATGCTAATGCGGGCCTCGCCCCATAGTGACGTACCCGGTAAGACTGATACTGATAATGATGTGGGCCTCACCCTCGGGACTCATCTCCAAAATTGATATTGATGATGTGATGGTTTATTTCAACATATTATACTACCTCTCATGAGATAGCCTTGATAGCTAGACATATTTTCGTCCTCAACGAATGCTTCGCGTTGAAACCTGAGAACCTTCAAAGTACTTGATACACTCAACTCCGATCGTCTGAATAGGTGATCTGAACTAGACTCCTAGTGTGTGTGTGTTAAGGCTCTCTTGTAGCTTATTCTTTAAGTATGCCAACTCGATGATTTCGTCTCGGAGAATCGGATCAGTGGGTCTAACCAATCTAGATGTCTCGATCACACTCTGTGATTACTTCGTCATACTTAACATGATATGGTCTTCTTCTTTTTTCTTGTCTCTTTCTTTTCATTCTTTTTCTTTTTTTTTTTTTTCTTTTTCTTTGACACACCTACCCTTTAAGGTAGCATTTCTCCTCATGGTGGTCCTAATACTCGCCCATGGGTAGCTTCACGTTTATCGGTTATAGGCGGTCTATTTTTTTCTTTTTATCGCAGAGACTTTTCCTTTGTTTCCGACCATATCATATAATGTAGCATAACTAAACCAGGAGGGACATCCAGGCAAACAGTCATTCACTGATCCACCATCTCTTCAACTAGTTATCTTGCCAACCACTCAAGCTTCTACTGTTGAGATCCCGTAATCAAGTGTTCACGAGTCTAGCTGAGATCAATCCATTCAGAATATCGGACGAGAGCACGTCTCGCACTTATCGTTTCTAAGGTTTCTCCCTACATCAAACAATGTCATCACCGGACAGATGCCTAACTATCAAAGACTTCTCTCTCACTTTTTTTTTTCACTCACTCACTCCAGTGAATTCTTCCTTTTGACTGCCGATAATGTGGGCTCCGCCCCTTGAGATCCACTCCCGAAACTCATGCTGATATGGGCCTCAACCCTGGGATTACCACCCAAACTAACACCAATGTGGGCCTCGACTCTGGGATTCTTTCCCGAAACTAACACCAATGTAGGCCTCAACCCTGAATATAATAATATGCTTTCACTATTTCTGATTGGCTTGTCTTTGCCGCTTTCTCTTTTCCTTTTTCAAAACCTGTGAATACAAAATAAAACAAACACAAGAAGGACTGCAAAATATGTTACATGTATGCATGCATGCATTAGTTTTCATATCCCGTCGGGTTAGGTCTTCTACCAACTGTCTTGGTGACTGCTCAGTCTCTTCCTCCTCAGGCAAAGTACTGCTTCAACCTGTCAACATTGATCGGCTCGGTGAACTCGTTCCCTTCCAAGTCTGACAGTCTCACTGCTCCATTTCCCATTACCTTCTGCACTATGTAGGGTCCTTCCCAGTTTGGTCTGAACTTTCCTCCGGGTCAATTGTCGACGGCTTCAACTGCTTAGCACCAAATCACCCTTTCTGATCTTGGTAGGACGCACGTTCTTATTAAATGCTCGAGCCAACCTCTTCTGGTATATCTGGATGTGATGCAAAGACTTCATCCTCTTTTCATCCATCAATGCTAACTGTTCAAACTCTGCGAGCCCATTCTCGTTCAGACAATTCTGCTTCTGCTAATACCCACATGGATTGTATTTCAACTTCAACACCGGCAATACAGCTTCCATTCCGTAGACCAAAGAGTAAGGTGTGGCTTTTGTCACCGTTCTCACAGAAGTTCTGTATCCCCATAGGGCAACGGTAGCTTATCAGACCAATCTTTGTAATTCTCAGTCATCTTGGCTAAAATCGTCTTTATCGTCTTGTTGGCTTGCCTCGACTGCCCCATTTGCCTGCGGCCTGTAAGGTGACGACTTATGATGGCCTATTCCGTACTTCTGTAACATTGCCTTTGTTTCTCCCTGAAACTAGACTTCCATTGTTCGTGGACCACGTGGTGTGGCATACCATTCGACAAATGAGATTCCGAGCTATGAACTTTGGCCATTTTACTTTGCTGTAACATTGTGGAATGATCAGTTTCCACCAATTAATGAAAAGTAAGTCCAACGGCCACTACTATGAAGCGAATTGTCCATTCAATGCGTTCGATTGAATCTCTCTGAGATATCAAAGTCCCCATGGCTGAGAAAAGGCCACGCCTCTGAAGCCTGTCATAGAACACGTGGCGATGTGATGATCGTAGTAAATCGCGTCAGACGATAATTAAACAATCCGCCCCCCTTGACGAACACCTTTCCTCAAATTTGAGCGAATCGTCATAGTTCGGGTGTGGGACACTTGAGTGTAATGGCTATGTGGGGCAAGTGGGAGATTGTTGGACAAAATGACCCATAGCGTCACTATTTGCACAGATCATTGTGTTGTTGTAGCAAATTAACTATGTGACAAGGAAATTGCACTCTCATCATTTGTGATTAGATCACCATAGATATATAAATGAAGAGAGGTCCCTATGATTAGTTCCTGGATGAGAATGATATGAGACAGTATCAGTCCCCGAAGGATTAATCATTAAATATCCCTAGCCGGAGTATTATCGAGACTGGACATCGATAATGCGGAATAGGCTAGTATTGCACTTGTGTGCGTTGTGAGGGCACAACGGCATAGTTCTCATATATATAAGTATTGGATACTTATGCAAGTGCGATAGGAGGTCGTGTTTCACCGATGGTACGGGAAACAGCTTCGCTCTGGATAGACCCTTCGGAATCCCATTGGTATTATGACTATGTGTCTATGGGAGGCCGAAATCAAGGTAGGTGTGTAAAGTCTCTTAACCTGAGACTTACATCGCTAATACTTACGATAATCGATAGACTTTGGTCTTGGTGGTACAGGGCTTTAACCGGTTCTGCGTACACCACTTCTGGGTTTATCAGAGAGTCGTAGTGTATTGGGTGTGATGTCAAGACGGAAGTATCACTTCAGTCATAGTGGAGATGATGTCACGCAGGATACGGTATTAGTGCTCTTAAGTGTTGCGCAACCATCGGGATATTATGACTAGGTCATGCATATCCGATTATAGAGACTAGTTACCAGACATCCGACATGTGCTTCGGACGGGGCAGACACTTATCCAGCCCCAGCCCTAGCACGTGACTATCCGATACTGGGCCGATATACACAATACTACGGTATACTACGCTTGATACAGATCTATATATTCCTGTAAGAATATTTCTGGAGAATTGGGTAGGCATGGCGCTTTGCTAGAAGCCAACCTTGTCTTGTAAATCGGTATAAACGTAGTACGAGGTACTTACGTGTTCGGATAGTCCGACGACCGTATTTACTGCCAACATATCCGGAGATCTCATGGGTCGGTTCCTGAAGATTCACCGATGACGTATGACTCGCACTTTAATTAATCTGGGATTAATTCGATGAGAGAGAAAATTAATCTGGGATTAATTACGGAGATATTTTATCTCGGATAAAATATCGTTAAAGAGAGAGAACGATTAATTTGGAATTAATCGATAAATTAATATATTCGATATATTATAACGAAATTAGATTTCGACGCGGAATTGAAATTAGATTTTAATTCGGGCGAACGAATTAATTTAGAATTAATTCGTTAGCGACGTGAATAGTGAATTCGCTAGGCGTAATCATTTAATTACGACGCAACGGAAAATTCGTTAATTTGGAATTAGCGAACCCGAGCCCGGGATTGTTTGCGAGCGCATTCGCATTTCGAATTCGAGTGCGGCACGCAAGTCAAATCAAGCGTCAAATCGCAAATCACATCAAGCGTCAAATCACATGTCACTTTGAGTGATGTGACATTTGAGTGATTGATGTGAGTTGATTTGTATTGATTGACAAGCATTTAATGCTTTGCTTTTGGAAAAAGATTTTGGTATATATGTTTTATTTATTTTTTGGAAAATAAATCAATAAAACCTATTACTTTTTCTTTTCCCTCCTCTCTCTCCTCTGTACACGTTTTTGCTCATTTTGGAGCCAAAACTTCTTCATCTTCTCTCTCGGTCTTGCCGATTCTTCTCCTCAATTTTTTTTCTGGTTTGACCGATCAATAAAGGAGAAGCAATGATCTTGTTGCAAGATCTATGTGCTAGCACACTCATGGAGGAATACAAAGGTGATAGGGAAGTGATTTCGTGAGCTTGGAATCACCTTGAAGCTTGGAGCTTGGAGCATCAATGGAGGACCACCCAAAGCCGAAAATGGAGCTGCAGTTCACTGCCATTGCCGAGCTTGGAGGGAGGCAGAAACATGAAGTGCGAATTTGGTCCATCTTTGTTGCATCTCTACCGATCAATGTGAGTTATTCCGCACCTCCTTTGATATGTATTCAACTCGTTTATGCATGATTTATGATCCTTGGGACTTGATTGAAACTCAACAATGGTATCTTGAGCCATTTGTGCATAAAACGTTTTTAGGGTTCTTGAGCAAAATTTGGGGCTTTTTGATTTAAGCATGATTTTGACAAATTGTTTGTTTAAGAATGTTTGTATATGAATAACTTAGAGTTATATGTAATCAATTTGAAGAAAAATTAATTGGATTGATTTTCCCCAATTTGCTTATTGTTGGCCAAAACTTTAATTTGGGTAAACTTGATTTTGAGCATGTTTAATGAAATTGGATGATTAGAATGCTTAAATGTTGTTTAATTGATGATTGATTAGATCAATTTGATGAAAAAGTGTTTGGAACAATTTTCCCCAATTTGCTTGTGATGGCCGAAAATATGAACCCTAATATTGTCTTGGATTTTTGATTTTTTGTTCATTGGATGACTTGCAAATCATTTGGGGATGTTGAATTTATGTTTAATTTGGTTCAATTGGATTGAATTTGATTTGGGCATAATTTCCCTCTTTGGCCGAGACACTTGAAGCATGAAATTGGGTTTGATTTTGATCAAATTATGTTGGACATGATTCAATTGATGTTAAGCATGATTAATTGGACAAATTTGATGTTTTGGAAACTTTGATTTGGGTAATTAATAATGTTATACACTTTAGGTAATTTAATTGGGAAATTTGGAATTTTTGGAATTAAATTATTGGGCTTAAAATTGGATTTGGGCTTTTAAAAGTTGTTATTGGGTTTATTGGACTTTGTTGTACAAAGTTGGTTTAGGCCAAAATTGGTTGGATCCAATTAGGCCCAAAACCGCTTCCAAAAGGCCCAAATGCGACTAATGAACCTTTAACGTTTAATTGGGCCTAATGGGCCTAAATTAATTTATGGGCTTATGGGGTAACTCCCGGATTGGATTTTGGTTATTCGGTTTGACCCGAGTTGACCAAAAGTCCACGCCTCAAGAAATTAATTAAAAGCCCATTGGACTTTAATTAAATTAATATTGGATATTAATCGGGCTTTGAGACCCGTAACGATTAAATTTGGAATTTAAGTCGTAAAGGTTTATTTTATAAAGTGTAATATTTAATTTGGAATTAAATAATGAATTAGAATTAAATACGTATTAAATTGGATTTAATCATGTAATTTAATTTTAATTCGGAATTCGTACTTTAAGTACTTGTTCGCAATACGAGTTTGACTCGAACAAAATCAAATCTTTGTTTGAACATTGGATGATCACTAATTATCAGATTAATTAATTTGATTAGATTGATTGATAACATGCTTGTATGAATACATGGTTGTGATGTTTGAATAATGTATATCGGATGGATATTAGTCGGGTGGGGCGATTTTGGAAATTGTAATAAATTTGATTTATTAATTGGACCTGCGTGTCCAGCCTTATCACCTCTTATTCTTTGTATTCTCTTCTCACCTATTCCCCTCAATGTAAATGAGGTTTCTTTAGAAGTGTAGTGTAACGGGTAGAAGAAATATTTGTGCTAGCGGGAGAGAGAAAGTGAGAGATTTGATCTAGGATCAATGTGTAAAATATCCATCCGCATATCATTATTATTTTATCATATGCGCTTTATTATGTGTTTAGAATGCATGTTTAAGGGTGTATGATGATGAGACCTTAACAAAGATAATAAATTGGTTGCCAATTTGCACACGAAAAACCCTCATCAAATATCATGCGTCTTTTCCTTCCATTGAGTGATTCTTGCTCAAGATCCTAGATTGGCATGGGTTGTTGGCCAAAGTCAAGCCCTTGTCCGTCGAAGATGTGTTTGAATCACGAGGCTTTGTTCCATATTGGTGTCTTGTCCAAGTTGTGGTTTGTTGGCCAAAGTCAAGACCACTTCTTGTCCAACGACATTGATTACGAAGCTTCCATGTCAATGGGTCCGCGCTTGACTGGGATCACTAGGTTTGTTGTGCCAAAGCCAAGGCCTAGTTGATTCAGAGGAAAAGGTTAGGGTATACATTCGATGTATAGGCATATATAAGATATATGTTTGGGACTTGGATGTCCACCTACTGGATCTAGGAGTTGGATGAGATCCAATTGATCTTCGAGATCTACCTAGTTAATTATCATACAATTTGTTGGCCAAAGTCAAGATTGTGTGATATTTAACGGGATCCTAGCCCACTAGGAAACACGGTTTCCCGAGTACTCGACAGAGGGTTAGAGGCTCGCCGAAAAATAGTGGGAGGCAAGAATTGAATTTGCAATATTCGTTCAATTACTCGCCATACGCGCTCATTCAAATTATTTCGTCGTAATATTAAATGTTAGTTGGACTAATATTTAAATTGTTGTTTTAATAAACAGTTGGACTGTATTATACTTGATTATATATAATTGGATTATAATCAATATATTTGAATTAATTAATTTCAGTTTACAGTTGATTTTATAATTGGATTATAGTAATCAATGTAATTGAGGTTAATTAATTTGGATTATATTTGATTATATAGTTGGACTATTATAATCATTATAATATATATAGTACCACTAATCGTTGATTAAATAGTTGGACTATTGTAATCAAGATAAAATTGAAAAGTTGGATATTTAAAATATAATCTGGGATTAAAATATTTTAAATGATTTAATTTTCAAATTGGGAATAAATAATAGGTTACTTTATTTGATAAAATAACTTATTATACCTTAAGCCCAAAATTAAGCAAAATAAGTAGAGCATAAAATCTTTGGAAGATTTATGTGATGATGACTTTAATGCTTAATTTAATATACTTGTCATAAATCTAATTTTAGATTTAAGAAGTATTAAAATTGCAATTTATAATTCTTGGAGAATTAATTGACTATTCTAGAGGAGATAAAGTCAAAGTTTGCAATTGGGCATGTAGCACGAGGTGCACATCGTTTCGATATTCTAAAAACCCAAGGCTTGGCCTAAGGTTCCTAAAATATTGAAAGGATAATTGACATATACCAAAGTGACTACCATTTGGATATGGAGACACGAAGGAATTAAAGAAAGGGCAAGGCTCTAACTTTAAAAATATTTGTCAAAGTTATGTTCACTACTAGTATTGAAATTGGATTTTAAATACTTAGTGTGGTACATAAAATATATGTATTGATGTTCAGAATCCGCTATGAGCTGGATACTGACTTCAAGCCGAGATTTCTCTGCGAATCGGAAACGGGACGAAAGTCGCTGTTTCGACCGTAGATACCTAAGTTTAGGAACTACCCTTTGGGTATGTACTTAAATTAGGAACTGTTATAATGTAACTAGTTTGACTAGAGACATTATCTCTATATCAGTGTTTAATCCGTTGCGGATAAAACCTTTATATTATAGAACACTAAGTGTTTTATTATATAAAGATGATACTGAGATAAATACATTAGATGTAAATAACAGAATTTATATTTTGAATATAAATAAAATCTCAAACATATAAAATGACAAATAAATAGCTCAAATTGATTTGATCAATAGAGACTTATTTGTGGCATTGTTGTCTAGGACACAATTTAACGAGACTCGTATATCCACACTTTTGAAGAGTGGGTACTAGGACTGATTTGACTATTCAAATAAGGTCTGCGAATCTAGTTTATTAGGTAAAGTACCTAAAATACTATTTACTTGGTAATAGTAAAAGGGCCACCGATCTGTTAGCCCTATTCATGGTGAAGTAAGTGGGCCCATATCTAGCTAGGCTAGATGTGAACATGAATATTTCGTGACCTTAACGGATGTGGCATCACGTTATGGTTATGTGTTTCTTTTGAAGAACACAAATCAGAAACTTTTAGAGTTTCGACACGAAATAGACAAACAGATCGGCTATAGTATTATACCGTCACGGTAAGACCGTAATGGAAAATACTTAAGCAATAAGTTTCTTATATACTTGAAAGAGTATAGTATTCTTCTCAAATGAGGACTCCCCGGAACACGTCAAAGTGACGGTGTGTCCGAACGGATTAACCGAATCATGTTAGACATGATAAGGCTAATCATGAGTCGCTCTGAGCTACCATTTCCTTCAACGGATAAGTTTTAACAGTGCAATAACTTATTTAGAATAAGGTTCCATATAAATCTGTTTGACAGATGTCATATAGGATATGAACAGGGAAGAAACGAGGTTTCTCATTCCTGATAATTTGGGTATGCCAGGCATAACGTTTGGATGATACCAAACTAAGGACCCAAATTGGATAAGTGCCAATATAGGTTATCCTAAGGTCCTAAGGGAAACCATAAGTATAGTACTTATAAATCTCACATGAGAACAATGTGATTGTTGCTCACCATGCGGTTTTTCCTGAGAGGAATACCGATATGCAGTGGTCAGTGGGAGGATAGTGATACTCGATGAAAATCGGAGTAATACTGTTCAAGGCACAAGGTCCGTAATGGAACACAAATAGTTCATCAATGATGAATCTGTACCATTAATCTTCGAATACACAAGAACTGAGTAGATCGGATAGAGTCAGAAAACGACCTAGGGTATGGGTTTCTGATCTAACCTCATAAAGATGTCAATCTTATGAAGGTATATCCACCGACTACGTTTTGAGGAAGTGATACGAGGTATCGACTCCCTATTATGGCAAAGTGCCATGAATCCGAAATGGATTCCATGTATAACAACTATTGGATACTAGTTGTTGTACCACAAGGCATTGTGCCTATTGGTACATTAAACGTCTTCAAGGAAGACATACATGGAAGGCAACATACCAACGTACAAAGCTGGGCTTTTGACGGAAAGGTATCGTTATCAACATTGTGTTAATAACGGTTCAACCTTTTACCTGTTGCCATGGTAAATCCATTTTGAAGATGCTTGTTGATAACTGCATATTTCATTTATGAAATGTGTCAGTTGCAGATCAAAATCGCTTTCCTGAAAAGGAAACCTTTTGGAGGATGCTTACAACATCCTGACGATTTTGTATAACCGACAAACAAGGTTTGCGGGTTATTCGATCCATGTTTGGATTGAAACAAGCATAAGGTTCTTGGAACTGACGTTTTGAAATAATAAATGGTTTATGATTTGACTCAAAACGAAATAATTCTTGTGTATATAAGGAGGTTAGTGGGAGGGCACTGACAATGAAATTCCCATAAAGCAATTGGTGAAAGCTTGGCTTTCATAGATATTCTTTCATAGAAATTCTCCGTAGAATTCTGGGGAGTAACAACCTTTATTCAAGGAATAAAGATCTACAGGGATAGATTTGGAGTTGTTAACACTCTCTGGAAATTGTACATTTAAAATGTACTTGATTGGTGTCTCATACGCTTCGAGCATATGGAGTCACAATCGGGTCAATCCAAGTGATAGTCATTGGATTGAAGTTTAAGAACATCTGTTAGTATCTGAGAGAACTAAAGATGCTGTCTTAAATAATGGAGTAGGAGAACTTGAAGTGACTAGGATCACTGCTGCAAGTTTCCAAACCGGTAAATACTACTGCGGTACTATAAAGTTTGAATAACGGGACAGTGAGCTGGAAATCTTCCGAGCAAGATAACTGTTGCCGAATAAACAACAAATGCGGATTATTGCTGCAGCTGAGGCAGCAATAGAAGCCATTTGGATCGAAAATAAATCTAATTAGATTAGATATAGTTCTTTTAGCAGCTGAGCTAGGCGTCAGCACAGGCTAAGGAATTAAAGGTCTCATCGACGATCCAGATATATACTTCTATATCATCTGATTCGTTCGGATCATACATCGTGGCGATGTGATGATCGTGTAAATCGCGTCAGACGATAATTAACAAATCCGCTGACGAAAACCTTTCCTCAGCAATTTGAGCGAACCGTACATAGTTCGGGTGTGGGACACTTGAGTGACTGGCTATGTGCCAAGTGGGAGATTGTTGGACAAAATGACCCATAGCGTCACTATTTGCACAGATCATTGTGTTGTTGTAGCAAATTAACTATGTGACAAGGAAATTGCACTCTCATCATTTGTGATTAGATCACCATAGATATATAAATGAAGAGAGGTCCCTATGATTAGTTCCTGGATTGAGAATGATATGAGACAGTATCAGTCCCCGAAGGATTAATCATTAAATATCCCTAGCCGGAGTATTATCGAGACTGGACATCGATAATGCGGAATAGGCTAGTATTGCACTTGTGTGCGTTGTGAGGGCACAACGGCATAGTTCTCATATATATAAGTATTGGATACTTATGCAAGTGCGATAGGAGGTCGTGTTTCACCGATGGTACGGGAAACAGCTTCGCTCTGGATAGACCCCTCGGAATCCCATTGGTATTATGACTATGTGTCTATGGGAGGCCGAAATCAAGGTAGGTGTGTATAGTCTTAACCTGAGACTTACATCGCTAATACTTACGATAATCGATAGACTTTGGTCTTGGTGGTACAGGGCTTTAACCGGTTCTGCGTACACCACTTCTGGGTTTATCAGAGAGTCGTAGTGTATTGGGTGTGATGTCAAGACGGAAGTATCACTTCAGTCATAGTGGAGATGATGTCACGCAGGATACGGTATTAGTGCTCTTAAGTGTTGCGCAACCATCGGGATATTATGACTAGGTCATGCATATCCGATTATAGAGACTAGTTACCAGACATCCGACATGTGCTTCGGACGGGGCAGACACTTATCCAGCCCCAGCCCTAGCACGTGACTATCCGATACTGGGCCGATATACACAATACTACGGTATACTACGCTTGATACAGATCTATATATTCCTGTAAGAATATTTCTGGAGAATTGGGTAGGCATGGCGCTTTGCTAGAAGCCAACCTTGTCTTGTAAATCGGTATAAACGTAGTACGAGGTACTTACGTGTTCGGATAGTCCGACGACCGTATTTACTGCCAACATATCCGGAGATCTCATGGGTCGGTTCCTGAAGATTCACCGATGACGTATGACTCGCACTTTAATTAATCTGGGATTAATTCGATGAGAGAGAAAATTAATCTGGGATTAATTACGGAGATATTTTATCTCGGATAAAATATCGTTAAAGAGAGAGAACGATTAATTTGGAATTAATCGATAAATTAATATATTCGATATATTATAACGAAATTAGATTTCGACGCGGAATTGAAATTAGATTTTAATTCGGGCGAACGAATTAATTTAGAATTAATTCGTTAGCGACGTGAATAGTGAATTCGCTAGGCGTAATCATTTAATTACGACGCAACGGAAAATTCGTTAATTTGGAATTAGCGAACCCGAGCCCGGGATTGTTTGCGAGCGCATTCGCATTTCGAATTCGAGTGCGGCACGCAAGTCAAATCAAGCGTCAAATCGCAAGTCACATCAAGCGTCAAATCATGTCACTTTGAGTGATGTGACATTTGAGTGATTGATGTGAGTTGTTTTATTGATTGACAAGCATTTAATGCTTTGCTTTTGAAAAAGATTTTGGTATATATGTTTTATTTATTTTTTGGAAAATAATAAAAAACCTATTACTATTTTTTTTTTCCCTCCTCTCTCTCCTCTGTACACGTTTTTGCTCATTTTGGAGCCAAAACTTCTTCATCTTCTCTCTCGGTCTTGACCGATTCTTCTCCTCAATTTTTCTGGTTTGACCGATCAATAAAGGAGAAAGCAATGATCTTGTTGCAAGATCTATGTGCTAGCACACTCATGGAGGAATACAAAGGTGTTAGGGAAGTGATTTCGTGAGCAAGGAATCACCTTGTGAAGCTTGGAGCTTGGAGCATCATGGAGGACCACCCAAAGCCGAAAATGGAGCTGCAGTTCACTGCATTGCCGAGCTTGGAGGGAGGCAGAAACATGAAGTGCGAATTTGGTCCATCTTTGTTGCATCTCTACCGATCAATGTGAGTTATTCCGCACCTCCTTTGATATGTATTCAACTCGTTTATGCATGATTTATGATCCTTGGGACTTGATTGAAACTCAACATCCACTGCTGGTTTTTAAAATTGGATTTTAGATACTAATGTGGTACATAAAATATATGGTACTGTGTGCGGGATCTGCTGATTAGTCAGGAGACTTGGCTTCATGAGATCGACCTGCGAGTTGGAAACTGACGAGAGTCGCTGTTTTGGCTGTGGGAACCTAAGTTTTGGAACTGCCCTTTGGGCATGTACTTAAATTAGAAACTGTTACAATGTATCTAGTTTGACTAGGAACCTGATCTCTGTAATCTGTTTATAACCCGTTGCGGGTTACCTTTATATTCTAGAACACTAAGTTTTTTTGTTTGTAAAGATGATATTGAGATAACACATTAGATGTGGAATTACATTATTTTTATACTTAGAATATAATTAAATCTCACCATATAATATGACCAACAAACTCAAACTTCAATTAATCAAAGAGACTTATTTGTGGCATTGTGTCTGGACACATTACAGACACTTATATCCACACTTTCGAAGAGTGGTACTAGGACGGATTTGATTCTAATTCTAATTCAAATATGTCTACAAATCTAGTTTATTAGGCAAAGTGCCTAAGACACCTTTTACTTGTAAAAGTGCAAGTGTCACCGATCTGTTAGCCCTCGTTCATAGTGACATAAGTGGGCCCATGTCTAGCTAGGCTAGAGGTGGATATGAATACTTCGTAACCTTTACGGATGTGGCATTGCGTTACGGTTATGTGTATCTTATGAACACAAGTCAGAAACTTTTGAGTAATTCAAAGAGTTTCGACACGAAGTAAGAAAACAGACCGGTAAAAGTATTGAAAACTTTACGGTCGGACCATAGTGTAAAATACTTAAACATATAAGTTTCAAGATTACTTGAAAGAGTATGATAATCTTTCATTGTGGACTCCTCCCGGGACACCTCAATTTGACGGTGTGTCCGAACAGAGAGACCGAACTTTGTTGGACATGGTAAGGTTAATGATGAGTCGCTCTGAGCTACCAATTTCCTTCTGAGGATACGCATTGAACAATGCAATACTTATTTTGAATAAGGTTCCATGTAAATCTGTTAGACAGACTTCATATTAGATATGAACAGGAAAGAAACCGGTTTCACATTCCTGAAGATTTGGGAATACTGGGCATATATTTGAATGATATCAAACTAGAACCCAAATCGGATAAGTGTCTATTTGTAATTGGTTATCCTAGGGAAACCAAAGTATAGTACTTATATAACTCACTAGAGAACAATATAATTGTTGCTCTCCATGCAGTTTTCCTAAGAGGAATTCCTATATACAGTGGTAAGTGGGAGGAAAATAAAACTCGATGAAAATCGGAGTAATACTGTTCCAGGCACCGAGTCCTCACGGAACACCAACAGTTCATTATGGATGAAACTGTACCAATAATCTTTGAATACACAAGAACCGCGTAGATCTGAGAGAGTCAGAAAATAACCTGGGAGGTATGAGTTTCTGATCTCACCTCATGTAGAAGTCAATCTTATTGAGGAAGACAAACCGACTACGTATGAGGAAGTGATACAAGGTATTGACTCCTTTTATGGAAAAGTGCCATGAAGTCCTAAATGGATTCCATGTATACCAACAAGTTTGGACATTGGTTGATGTACCGGAAGGCATTGTGCCTATTGGTACTAAATGTGTCTTCAAGGAAGACATACATAGATGGCAACATATAAATGTACATAGCTAGGCTTGTACAGAAAGGGTATCGTCAATGACATAGTGTCGACTATGACGAAATATTTTATCCGTTGCAATGATTAAATCCATTCGAATAATGCTTTCTAATGCTACATGTTTCATTTATGAAATATGGCAGATGGACGTCAAAACCGCTTTCCTTAAACGGAAACCTTTTAGAGGATGTTTGTATGCAACATCATGACGGTTTGTCGTACCAAAACATGCAAACAAGGTTTGCAAGTTAAATCGATCCATTTATGGATTGAAGAAAGCATTGCGTTCTTGGAACCAGCATTTTGATGTAATCATAATGGTATATGATTTAATTCAAAATGAAGATGATTCTTGTGTGTATAAGAAGGTTAGTGGGAGCGCACTGACGATGATTGTCCAATACATTGATGATATATTGCTTCTTAGCAATAACATTCTCATAATATAATCGGTGAAACTTGGCTTTCATTAAAATTCTCCATGGAATACCTAGGAGAAGCAGGCTTTATTCTAGGAATAAAGATCTACTGGGATAGATCTAGAAAGCTGCTGACAACCCTCCCAGAGTTCTAGTATGTTTTTTGAAATGTATGTGACTTGATGTTTCATATGCTTTGAGCATATTTAGACGCTATAAGGCCAATCCAGGTGATGGTCACTGGATTGATGTAAAGAACATCCTTGAGTATCTTGGACGAACTAAGGATGCTTTCTTAAGCTATGGAAAATGAGAACTTGAGGTAACTAGGTTCACCTCTGCATGTTTCCAAACCGATGAAAACGACTGTAAGTCGCAATAAGGGTACATATATGGTTTGAATAACGGAACAGTGAGCTGGAAATCTTCCAAGCAAGATACTGTTGCCGAATAAATAACAAAAGCGGAACATTGCTGCAGCTAGGCAGCAATAGAAGCATTTTGTATTTATATAATCCTAATTGGATTAGGAGTAGTTCTGTTAGCAGCTGAGCTAGGCTACAGCACAGGCTAAGGAACCACGGTCTCATAAATGATCCAAGTATGTACTTCGACTAATTCATCTGATTCGTTCGATCATACATCGTGGCGATGTGATGATCGAATAAATCGCATCAGATGATAACCTTGAAAATCCGCTGACGAAAGCTGTTTCTCAGCAGAAATTTGAGCAACCCGTACATAGTCAGGTGTTAGACATTTGAGTGATTGGCTATAGGCCAAGTGGGAGATTGTTGGACAATTATGACCCATAGCATCACTATTTGTACAGAACATGGCGTTGTTGTACAAATTAACTATGTGACAAAGGAAATTACTCTTTTATCATTTGTAATTGAATTACCTGGATATATAAATGATAAAAGTCCATATGAATAGTACCAGATTAATAAGATATGAGACAGTATTAATCCACGTAAGGTTTAATCATTAAATATCCCTAGTCGTAGTATTATCGAGACTAGACATCGATAATGCGTAATAGGCTAGTATTACACTTATGCGTGTTATGGAAGCCTAACATCATAGTTCTCATATATTTGGGTATTGGATACTCATGCAAGTGTAATAGGAGGTTCTGTTTACTGATGGTACGGAAATAGCTTCGCTCTGGATAGATCCCTCGGAATCCCATTGGTAGTATGACTCTGTGTCTATGGGAATCCGAATCAGTGTAGGTGTATTTGGTCTTAACCTGAGACTTGCATCGCTAATACTTGCGACAATCAGTATACTTTGGTTTTGGTCGTCCGGGGCTTTAACAGGTTATGTGTACGCCACTTCTGGGTATACTGAGAATCTTAGTGTATTGGGTGTGATGTCAAGATGGAAGTATCACTTCAGTCATATGGAGATGATGATCACGTAGGATACGGAACTGGTACTCTTGTATGCTGCAGCTATCGGGATAATATGACAAGGTCATGATTATCCGATTATAGAGACTAGTTACCAGAGATCCGATATATGCTTCGTACGGGGCAGACACAATTCCAGCCTCAGGCCTAGCATGTGACATTCTGATACTGGATCGTAATACGCAATACTATGTATGCTACGCCTGACAAAGATTACATATTCCTTTAAAGAATATTTCTGGAGAATTGGGTAGGCCCAGTGTTTTGCTAGAGGCCAACCATGTCTTGTAAATCGGTAGGAACGTGGTACCGGGTACGCACGTATTCGGATAGTACGATGACTGTATTTACTGCTAACATATCCAGGGATCTCTTGGGTCGCTTCCCGAAGATTCACCGTTGAGATTTGACTCGAACAGAAAATTAATCTGGGATTAATTATGAAAGAGAAAATTAATCTAGGATTAATTTCGGAAATAATTAATCTGGGAATTAATTATTAAAGAGAAAGAATTAATTTGGGATTAATTGCGTCGAGAATTTATCTGGGATTAAATTCGTCGAGAAGAGAGAATGCGATTAATTTAGAATTAATCGGTAAAGTAAATTTAATAGTTAAATTAGATTTTACTATTTAATTATTTAAATTGGGCTTAAATAATATATTAGATATATTAATTGAAATTAGATTTCAATGCGGAATTAAAATTGGATTTTAATTTGTGCGAACGAATTAATTTAGAATTAATTCGTAAGTGACTTACGTAATAATATTGTGATGCATTATTATTTTATTAAATTGGATTTAATTAAGTCGCAACGGTAATTCGCTTAATTTGGAATTAACGAACCCGAGCCCGAGCGAAGTTGCGCGTTGAGATTGTTCGACTTAAATTCGAAATTTTCAAGCGGTGGGACCCACTTGACTTACATCACACTTTTGACTTGTGATGGAAGTGTTTGAAATAAAGTGTAAAGCCTTGGATTGCCTTTTCAACACTCAAACAATCTCTACACTCAAGCTTTATTTTATATTTTCATTTTGAATGACTAATACCAACTTTTGGAAATTTGGTATTTGATATATATTGATTTTGGAAATCAAAATTATTATTATTCCCTCTTCTCTCTCAATTGCGGAACATGCTTCTCTTGGAGAACAAAATTTTCTTTCAAAATTTGTTCAAGCTAGAACTTAAAGGAGTGAATCAAGGTGATAGGGAAACTCACCCAAGTGTTGGAAACACTCAAGAAGGCTTGGAGCTTCTACCGAATTGCATAAAAAGTTTTGAACTCATCTGATCAATGTGAGTATGTTCCGCAACTCTTTTGATTTTATTCACACACAAATCACTCTTAGATGGTCTTGGAATGTTCTAGGAACACTTACATTTAGGGCGCCGCGGCGCTAGGCACAAATTCTGGCTTGCCGATTTCTGTGTTTTTTTGCTTTCCCGCGTGCTTCCGATGCGTCCGCATGGTCCCAAAACAAGTCAAATTACCCCAAGATCCATGTTCCAATGCTTCCTACAAATAAGACATAAAATAAACTACAAAATACATTAAATAGCATGGAATCTAACAAAATAGTAAGCTAAGAATGCATGAATAAGTGGGTATAAACCGTACTTATCATCTATCTCTCTTGGCATTGTTCTAAGAATGGTAATTAGATTCCTGCATTGTTATAAGTGGGTATAAACAAGTCAATTAGATTCTCGTAGACATTTAACTTCAATCAACTAATAGCATAAGTATTAAGTCATCGTGGGATTGATATATTTTATACTACTTGAGCGATACGTGTGCTTATGTTACGTGTGTGATTTCACCGATCAAGTTTTTGGAGCCGTTGCCGGGGACTTAGCTATCTATTACTTCTAATTTTTGGGTTAGATACCTTACTTGTATCTAATTTCTTTTTACTTATTATTTTTGTTTTCTTGTGTTTAAGGTTCTCAAACACTACATGAGATGAAGCAGAAGCTTTGAAATCCATCTGCTTGACCCAGAAATTGAAAGAACAATCAGACAGTTGAGAATGGAAAGGCGTGAAGGCCAAGAAGCACTGATCAACATGGAACTTGAACCTTTGGAAGTTGCACCACCACCAATTCCCATTCGAGACAGAACTATTCAGGTGGTTGACGGCTTCATATCATGCATTGTACTTCCTCTCTTACCAGTACATGCGTGTGACATTAAAACATGCATTCAGATGATACATCAATCAGTTCAGTTTGGGGGAAGTGCAACTGAAGATCCTAATGCCCACATTAGCAACTTCCTGGAAGTTTGCGGCACATTCAATTACAATCGAGCGGTTGAAGAAGCAATGTGACTTCGTGTTTTCCCATATTCCTTGAAAGACATAGCTAAGGTTTGGCTACATTCACTACTAGCAGGTTCCATCACAACTTGGAACACTCTTGCCACCAAATTCCTTGCAAAATATTTTCCCCCAGCCATAACAGCAAAGTTGAGGAATGACATCACATCCTTTGTGCAGCATGACTCAGAACCCCTCTGCGAAGCTTGGTAAAGGTACAAGAAATTGCTCCGGAAATGTCCTCATCGTGAAATTACAAAATGGCTTCAAGTCCAAACCTTCTACAATGGACTTTCTGGACTGATGAGAACCACAATAGATGCTGCTGCTGGCGGAGCTTTAATGGCAAAATGAGAAGATCAATCCTGGGATTTAATTTAAGAAATGGCCAACAATAATTCCTTGTGGCCAACAGAAAGGAGCATGATCCAACGAATAGCGGGAATTTATGAAGTAGGAGCCAACACAGCAATGAATTCCAAGCTGGATCGGATATGCAAATTCATGGAAACTTTTAGCATGTAAGGTAATGCTGGATCCACAAGTTCACCATATGGAGGAGCACCAGAGGCAGAAACTTACAACCAACAAGATGAGACGGTGAACTATGTCAGTAACTTCAACAGACAGGGGAACAATCCATATTCCAATACCTATAACCCAGGTTGGAGGAATCATCCTAATTTTACATGGAGCAACAATTTAGGGCAAAGGAACAATCCACCACATGGATTCCAACAGTAGAACAAAGGCCATGAGTATGAAAAAGAACCAGTAATAACAGAAGTGCTGGCCTAGTTGAAAAAGCTAGAAGCCAAATATGATGCTATGTTTCAAAACCAATCAGCTTCTATAAAGACACTGGAAAATCAAATGGGACAACTGCCCAATTCTCTGAGTTACAGACCGCAAGGTACCTTTCCTAGCAACACAGAACCAAATACTAGGAACAGAGGGAATGAGCAATATCAAGCCATCACTTTGAAAAGTGGCACTGAAATCAACAAAGATGTTGGAATCAAGGCATCCACTGAGGAAAGTCTAAAAGAAAGCAGCGAAGCAGAACCACTGATGGAGGAAAAAGAGGCGAAAGAAAATGATCGAGAAAGATTTACTCCACCTCCACCTTTTCCACAGCGTCTCCAGAAACACAAACTGGACAAACAGTTTTCTCGATTCTTGGAGATCTTCAAAAAGCTACATATCAACATTCCATTTGTAGAAGCGTTGGAACAAATGCCCAGGTATGTCAAATTCATAAAAGATATTCTGTCACGAAAGAGAAGATTGGGATATTTTGAGATGGTAGCATTAACAGAAGAATGCAGCGCCATCATTCAGAGGAAGCTTCCCCCAAAGTTGAAAGATCCTAGCAGTTTCACCATCCCGTGCACCATAGGAGAACATTACTTCGGTAAGGCTTTATGTGATCTAAATGCCAGCATTAACTTAATGTCATTTTCTATTTACAGGAAACTGTAAATTGGAGAAGCAAAGCCCACCTCAGTCACTCTGCAACTGGCTGACAGATCGCTCACATTTCCGAGAGGTGTAGTTGAAGATGTGCTTGTCAAAGTCGACAAATTTATTTTCCCAGCAGATTTCATTGTCCTTGATATGGAGGAAGAAAAAGACGTACCCATCATTCTCGGGAGACCATTCTTGGCTACAGGTCGAACAATTATTGATGTGTAAAAAGCTGAACTAACCATGAGAGAACAGGACCAGGAAGTTACATTCAATATTTTCAAAGACATGAAATTCCTGAATGACGAAAAGGAGGAGGAATGTTTCAGACTTGATGTAATAGATAGTATCATCCAGAATACTGATGCATGTAAATGTAAGTACGGTTTCACCGCCTTCGTCTCCTCTTGTCGCTCTTCAATCCTCCTTCATGGATATCTCTAAAATATGTGTTTTTAAGTGTTTTAAGTGTATTAGCCTCCTCTCTTAAGGTTTTGGACGAGCTTATGTATTTATAAGAAAGTCTTGGAGTCATTGTGCATGTAAATGTAAAACCCTAAAAATTGATGTTTATGGGAGTCTGCGCAGCGCCGCGACGCCAAACTCTCTGCATTTTTGTATGAGATGTTGAAGGGGCGCCGCAACACCACTTTAGGGCGCCGCGGCGCTAGGCATAAATTCTGGCTTGCTGATTTCTGTGTTTTTTGCTTTCCCGCGTGCTTCCGATGCGTCCGCATGGTCCCAAAACAAGTTAAATTACCCCAAGATCCATGTTCCAATGCTTCCTACAAATAAGACATAAAATAAACTACAAAATACATTAAATAGCACGGAATCTAACAAAATAGTAAGGTAAGAATCCATGAATAAGTGGGTATAAACCGTACTTATCATCTATCTCTCTTGGCATTGTTCTAAGTTGTTCTAAAAATAATTTCAAGAATGTTTGTGTCTTGAATCTTCAATCTAAACTTCAACTATTAAAGAAAGAAATTTATTTTCTTTGTACTCAAAATGAGAGTGATTTGTTCGTAGAAGAAATCTAATATGTCAACTAGAGGAGCAACGATTGATGCACTACTGCAAGGGAAAATTCAAGGAATAAAATTTCAAGAAAAGCTCAAGAAAAGAAAAATATTTCAAGGTATATTTTCTTATTGCTCAATTTATTTATGTTGATGAATAAGCATAAGTTGTTTGTTTAAGTGAGATTAATTTATTTACTTCAATAACGACATAATCACGATCCTTAAAGTAATTTTAGAAGAAAATTTTAAATTTTAATCATACTTCATCTCACCAATACAACTCTCCTTACACAATAATGGAGAGAATGTCGGTGGCAAAAGCTATGGTGCTTTCCAGGCAAGCCGGAGTCCAGTCATTTGCAAAACATATAACAATGATGCAAAACATCATTTGACTGCGATGATTCTTTACATACACATTTCAGTAAGTGAACACATTCTCAGTTTATAATTTTTCACAAAATATATATATATACACACACACGGTTAGGCTTCAATCCACACCTTATAATCCACATAAAATTCACATTCAGCTAAAAAATAAAAAACTTTTATTCTTATCTGACCTTACAGTGCACGTAAAGTTTATATTAATCTTACCTGAGCCCTGACTGTATGTGTGTATATGTGTGTGTATATACATATAGCATTTAGCAAGATGAACACCTTTTTATTTTACAACAGAACAAAAAGTGATGTAATACTATTTTTTTTTCTTTTGTACAACAGAACAAAAAGTAATGGCCTACCAAATATTTTCCATTTAAATATATTCATGGTTCCTTCTTACATGTAAATTATCTTCTTACAAGCTTCCTTTCTCTCTCTCTTCCTCCATTCCTACTGCCGACCAACTGGACGTCAAAATTTCCAACTAAATTCATGACAAATGCTCAACACAAGTTTTTCTTCTTCTTTTTAGCTGATTTATTTTTCTTCAGACCTTGACTCCTCTTGAACACAGCCAACACTTCGATGCTGCAACGTTGGGAAAATCCCTTGGAATGTCATATCACGCCCACCACAATAAGACAATAATAATAGTTATAAACAATTAAGAGATTGTATACAACATGGCTCCAAATCTCTACGTCCTTTTAATTTTTCTTCAGGCAATTAGACAGGTCACCTTAATGAAATAGCAATACCTTTGTGTGCCAGGAAAGAAATTAAAACCATGGGCTTTTTCTAAATGCCACGCCTTGCTAGACAACAATGACTTGCAATCCTATTAAACAATTTCTGCATAATTAGATTGAGAAAATAACCTAATTCCATGGAAATATTGCACCAACAGCTTTTAAGTGTGGAAGTACCTCTTTAAAGCTTTCCCATCCACAACTTATATAAATCAGGGTTTGAGGAAGTGATTGACTCTCCTCAGAATTTTTTTTGCTTCCAATTTGAACTGAAGACTCCCTTGCTTGTAAAATCCATGGTCTCTTTTCCTCTTTTACTTTCAGGGATGAACTGAAATCGACATAAAACAGATTAACAAATTGCAAAGCATTAATTACTCAATTTTAAAAGTGAAACTGAACAGAAAGGTCAGGGTCCAGCAATAGATCATAGACTTGATGACTTAATAACCATGAAAATATCCTACCTTTCAGGTGATGATTTAGCTTTACGCTCTGCTGATGCTATACTCTGTAATGCATCAACAAGAGATGAGTCCATTCCCTTTCTAGGAGGATCAACGACAAGCACATCTGATCCCACAAGCCAAGATAGAGGTTCCTAAACAATAAGTTAGGAAATAATAAATTAGTTCCGTACCACTCCACAACAATAGTTAAGAGCCGGTTATGAGCCGGTCTTAGGGAAGAATTTGGCAATTTGCAAATAATAAACTTGTGAAAATAACACTCGGATATTCCAAATATGAGATTCTAAGGTAAATCCTAAGATGTATCAGATCATAAATAATTTGGAGAATTAAACACTAACTATCGAAGTGTCTGCATTGTGCCAGCTGACGCTGCTATCCACAGATTTAGGTAAGCGGCTCACTGTCTTCTCAAATGATAGCTTTGACTCTTTGTTTATCTCAACGCATTTAACAGACCTGCAAAATAATAATATCTCAAATGATAGCTTTGACTCTTTGTTTATCTCAACGCATTTAACAGACCTGCAAAATAATAATATTAAATTGTGATTAATGTGTTTTCTATTTGGACATAAGATGGAAGTTCAGACCCAGCATTTAAAATCATTTCAGTTCTTGCCTGCATTTTCTAGTGGCAGCTAATGATAATCCAATCATACCAGCTCCTGCGTACAGATCAGTGACAGAAGCTCCATAGGGAACATACTTTTGTAATTTCCGGAGCAAGATATCAAAAGCCTGAAAATGCATTGGAAAGAGTAATCAAATACAACTTTTTGAAACTAGAAATTGTTATGCTTGTCCAGCTAATTATCAGGTCCTATTATCAAATGAATGTTGTTAAGAAGCTTCATGAGATACAATATTGCCAAAGGGAGAGTCAAATTAAGATGATAAAACCCTCTACATCATCTATTGTTTCATATAATTACATATGTAGTCCTGAAATTGCAACTAATCATTGCAATAGGGAACAAGCACGTGTTGAGACACTGTGATGCCACTTTAAACACTACATAAATCCCTTATTTTAATAGTTTAAGTTGCATGCATTCCAAATTAAGCAAAACAAGAGTAGAGGATTTGCATACCCGTGTGTTTGCCTGGCCAAAACTGGATGGAGCCAAAGATATATCAATTCCTCCAGCATTTTCCCAAAAGTCACTTTCTCCTAAAAGATGTCTCCACCTATTGCCAAATATTACCTGCATCATCAACAAAACTTTTCCATGTTTTCAAACATTCATATCATTTTGAAATCAACAACAATGTACAGCCATGAAAATGATGTTATAGATGATGCAGCTAGTAGCAAGCCACCAAGTTAGAAGACAGATCTTGCATTCACTTAAAGATAGATCTGAGTTATTGCAAACACCAACGGTAGTCAATTTCCCCATATTGGTCTTGAATATTCTGTTCAACTTTGACACTCTCCCCATTTAATATTTCCACTGGAAGGGCATTACCCCATGTCTAGATTTTGATGATGTCTAGATTTTTGACTTTGAGTATCTACCATTGAATTGGCTTAAATTAATGTCTAGATTTGTGTCAAAATTTTGCGTTGAAATATCCCCACCCTCTTAATAATAGGCAAGTTAATTATTATTCTTTTTGTTCCATCACCATGGATAGTTAGTCTTCTACTATCAATAAATTTATGAAGCACGGAGCCAGCAAATACATGGGACAACATCAATAGTAGTTCTTCTATCAATTTAATAATCAAATTTTAACTCACGTTATTAGTTGATGTCTGAAAGTTTGCCCATACAGAATGAATGTAATGCTCACGGCTCCTTGAACCACCATTTCTCCATAAAAACTGCATATTGTAACGAAGATTTGATATATCAAAATGGGAAAAATGAAATAATTTCCTAGCAACCAAATATCAAGGTGGCAAGCTCACGTTGGCCAAGGCCTCCAGTTTGTCTGAATTGGGGGACTTTTCATTTCTTGAATTCCAAACTAAGGTAATCTGTACCTTTCCTGGAAAAGGAAACATGCTACGTAACTTCACTGAAAAACGGTTCAACTAATGTTTAAAATAACCAAAATTGAACATTCTATAAGAGTAATGTGCTTAGCTAATAACCATTTCTGTATCTTTCTGAGGCAGGAAGGGATGTGTTGTAGGTTGTCACAGCCATCTGCATCCACATAATTTTCTTAAACTTTAAACAGTTGCAGATTACAACTTCATTAATAAAAAATACATTTTCAATATGAGACGTTAATCAGATAAGTCACCTGAACGTATCGCAAATCCCCTGTCCTCTCATCCTCATCATACGGCTCAACATATAACTCTTTAATTCCTACCGTTAACACATAGGACAACATAAATAATGACTCTTTTAATTCCAAAAATTTGCACAAAAGATCCTATAAAAACAAAGAAAGGTTGCATTTGGCAGACTCTTTTTGAGTGAGATCAAAGAACTTAAAGCAAAACAAAAAAGACCGTTTTCCAAAAATATCTAATAATAATATTCTAGAAGGCAAAAAAGCTAAATAGAAAACTAAACCAAACGGTACATATGTTGATATTCAAAAGCCATAAAAAGTAAAATAAAAAAGGAAAAAAAAGAAAAGAAAGAGGAGAAACCTTGTCTCAATAGCTCAACAGCAGCATTAATACGAGGATGGTGGGCTGAAGCATCAATTAACATCCACTATTAAATAGAATCTAAGTTTTGAAAAATATAAAAATTACAGTCCCAAACTTAATAACCAAGATTTTCAAAAAAACTTGATAACAAGAAATATTATGAACCTTTACAGTCAGGAATATCCACAACATTATGAGTCCCCTCCTGATACAACCCAATCAGAGGGCTCGTCGACGTGCCACGTACTGCCAATTTGGCTCGACATCTCCATCCGTACTGTTAATTAGCAAAGCACATTGTCAAAAACCCTAAATTTTAATTTAAAAAAAGGAAATTAATTGAGAAATGAAAAGATACATATGTTCGTACCAGTCTACAGCTATCGAAAGTGAAATCTGAGAGACCTAGACTCTTGAAAAAATCAGTTGCCTCATCTACGATGATCGGACGGTGGAGATTGAACTCGTGCGTGCAACCGGAGCACCTGAAAATTTTCAAACAATTGAAATTGTTATATTAGGCTTCTTTTTGCAGAGAATTTTTTTTTTTACTCTAAGGGTGGGGTGCGTACGATTGGAAGTGAGGACACTGGAGGGCGCAAGTTAGAGATAGAGGATCTTGTGGGAGAGAAGCGGTGGCTGCTGCTGATGGAGGGGTGCGCACTACGCCGGATGACACGCGGCATGTAATGAGTGGAGAGGGAGGACGAGCAGAGAGGACGAACGGAGGCATTTGTCAAGCTTAGCTGTTGCTGCTGCTCTGTAGCGGAATGGATAAATTATCTGAAGGGTTCACCGGCTAGGATGGGTTCAGAATGAGCCCGACCCGACTTAATATCAGTATCACACTGGCGACTTTCAAAATAGAATAAATGACCTACGGTTTCACATAATGACATTTATGTCTCTATAAGTATGACTTGTGGAATAGAACTCATGATCTGGCCTTGAGGTTCTAGGTTTGAATTCATGGATTGTGTTTCTTGTAAGAGCATAGGACAGTCGGAGGTTTTAATTGCTCTGCTTAAGCCCGGAAGAGGTGGTTTGGCGGTGGGATTTCCAACGATTCCAAAAATAATAAAAATAATAATGACATTTTATTCCCCAAAGTTTTGAAAATATAAATAATGTTTAATACTTGAGTCATTTTTTATTCGATTAATATTAAATAACTTGAATATCTTAAAAATTATTTAAAGAGAGTAAAAATTTATTTCAAAATTAGATAAAAATTGACTTAATTTATGAAAAAGTTAAATTTTGTGATTAAAAACTCTTAGTTTTTTTCTTTTGCAGTCTGATTCAATTATAATTAGCCTTTTGTCAGCCTTTTGTCGTCCAGAAACAAATACCTATCTTGCACAAGCAGTAACTTAGATTTTGTTGGTTTTGGCACCAGTAGTTGTTGATTGTGTTTTTTTATAACACATACTTCGAAAAAAAATTAGGGCATGATAAGCCCGATGGCCTAAGAGCACGAGGAGCACAATCAGAGGAGGAGCATAACCTGAGGAGGGCATAAATAGATGATGTAACACCTTGTGATCTCGACGACTATTACGTGTGGATGCTGGAATTCGGCCGAGGTCCACAATCAGAATTTGTAAATTGGGGGCACTAGCGATCCTGCAAAACAAAGAAGAATGAATGGGAGTAGACTGCCCACCGGTGTGGTAGGTACCGGGGACACTCCGACGCCCAAGTCAGTAGTATGAAATGATCAGTAAATATGTAAAAAAGTGAAGTTGAGGTTTATTATTGCCTCAACTTTATTTGGATGGCCGTGAGGGCGATGACAAATGCTTTTAGAAATGGGAAATAGAACCAGTATCTGAATAAAATGTATCAGACTTGGATGAAAGAAGTGAAGCTCTCCCCTTATTTCTCGAATTTCGTTGCTATTTATAGATGAAAAGGATCGTCTTTGGCAGCTGGCATAAGTCCCACAACGTGCCCAGATATTTGATAAAAGTTTGAGCATGTGAGAATATGCCTTGTGTTAGGCAAAGTGGGGAAAAATGGTTGATATAATTAAGAAGTTTTGTCATTAAGCTTATGGCTCAATTGTAATCCAATAATACAGAATTCTTTGGGCCTGGTCTTTACTTTCGGGCCTTGTATATTGTTGGGTTTAAGGTGAAAGTCGATTTTACCCTTGGGTCCAACTTTGGCCCGTACAGTTTGTCCCATACTCTCTAAGTCAAGAAGTTCTTGATTTAGAGAGTATTTTATACGTGTCGAACGAAACAAGATGTAAAAGTACATGTTGAGAGTGCATAGTTCATGTTACATACGATAGAGAGAATTCAATGTCTTTTGGACTAAGAGTAGTCCAAGTCTTCAACTTGGCTTGACATTTAGCTGTGGGGAATGTCCCCGGTCGACTGAACCAGATGAAAGTTCAGGAAAATCCTCATACTATGGGTCAAAGGACCAGAGGAATCTACAATGTATTCTGACCAGATGAAGGCCAAGTCTTCAACATGACTCTACAAGAGCCAATGGACGATGTCCCCGGTCGACTGAACCAGATGAAGGTCAGGATAATCCCCATAATACGGGTCAAAGGACCAGGGGAATCTACAATATCGTCTGACCAGATTAAGGTCAGGTCTTCAACTTGACTCTACATGAGCCAATGGGGGATGTCCCCAGTCGACTGAACCAGATGAAGGTCAGGATAATCCCCATACTATGGGTCAAAGGACCAGGGGAATTTACAATATCGTTTGACCAGATGAAGGTCAGGTCTTCAACTTGACTCTACATGAGCCAATAGGGGATGTCCCCAGTCGACTGAACCAGATGAAGGTCAGGATAATCCCAATACTACGGGTCAAAGGACCAGGAGAATCTACAATATCGTCTGACCAGATTAAGGTCAGGTCTTCAACTTGACTCTACATGAGCCAATGGGGGATGTCCCCAGTCGACTGAACCAGATGAAGGTCAGGATAATCCTCATACTACGGGTCAAACGACCAGGGGAATTTACAATATCGTTTGACCAGATGAAGGTCAGGTCTTCACTTGACTCTACATGAGCCAATGGGGGATGTCCCCAGTCGACTGAACCAGATGAAGGTCAGGATAATCCCCATACTACGGGTCAAATGACCAGGGGAATCTACAATATCGTCTGACCAGATTAAGGTCAGGTCTTCACCTTGACTCTACATGAGCCAATGGGGGATGTCCCCGGTCGACTGAACCAGATGAAGGTCAGGATAATCCCCATACTACGGGTCAAAGGACCAGGGGAATCTACAATATCGTCTGACCAGATTAAGGTCAGGTCTTTAACTTGACTCTACATGAGCCAATGGGGGATGTCCCCAGTCGACTGAACCAGATGAAGGTCAGGATAATCCCCATACTACGGGTCAAAGGACCAGGGGAATCTACAATATCGTCTTACCAGATTAAGGTCAGGTCTTCAACTTGACTCTACATGAGCCAATGGGGGATGTCCCCAGTCGACTGAACCAGATGAAGGTCAGGATAATCCCCATACTATGGGTCAAAGGACCAGGGGAATTTACAATATCGTTTGACCAGATGAAGGTCAGGTCTTCAACTTGACTCTACATGAGCCAATAGGGGATGTCCCCAGTCGACTGAACCAGATGAAGGTCAGGATAATCCCCATACTACGGGTCAAAGGACCAGGGGAATTTACAATATCGTTTGACCAGATGAAGGTCAGGTCTTCAACTTGACTCTAAATGAGCCAATAATAGATGTCCCCAGTCGACTGAACCAGATGAAGGTCAGGATAATCCCCATACTACGGGTCAAATGACCAGGGGAATCTACAATATCGTCTGACCAGATTAAGGTCAGGTCTTCAACTTGACTCTACATGAGCCAATGGGGGATGTCCCCAGTCGACTGAACCAGAGGAAGGTCAGTATAATCCCCATACTACGGGTCAAACGACCAGGGGAATTTACAATATCGTTTGACCAGATGAAGGTCAGGTCTTCAACTTGACTCTACGTGAGCCAATGGGGGATGTCCCCAGTCGACTGAACCAGATGAAGGTCAGGATAATCCCCATACTACGGGTCAAAGGTCCAGGGGAATCTACAATATTGTCTGACCATATTAAGGTCAGGTCTTCAACTTGACTCTACTTGAGCCAATGGGGGATGTCCCCGGTCGACTGAACCAGATGAAGGTCAGGATAATCCCAATACTACGGGTCAAATGACTAAGGGAATCTACAATATCGTCTGACCAGATAAAGGTCAGGTCTTCAACTTGACTCTACATGAGCCAATGGGGGATGTCCCCAGTCGACTGAACCAGATGAAGGTCAGGATAATCCCCATTCTATGGGTCAAAGGACCAAGGGAATTTACAATATCGTTTGACCAGATGAAGGTCAGGTCTTCAACTTGACTCTACATGAGCCAATAGGGGATGTCCCCAGTCGACTGAACCAGATGAAGGTCAGGATAATCCCCATACTACGGGTCAAAGGACCAGGGGAATCTACAATATCGTCTGACCAGATTAAGGTCAGGTCTTCAACTTGACTCTACATGAGCCAATGGGGGATGTCCCCAGTCGAATGAACCAGATGAAGGTCAGGATAATCCCCATACTACGGGTCAAAGGACCAGGGGAAACTACAATATCGTCTTACCAGATTAAGGTCATGTCTTCAACTTGACTCTACATGAGCCAACGGGGGATGTCCCCGGTCGACTGAACAAGATGAAGGTCAGGATAATCCTCATACTACGGGTTAAAGGACCAGGGGTATTTACAATATCGTCTGACCAGATTAAGGTCAGGTCTTCAACTAGACTCTACATGAGCCAATGGGGGATGTCCCCAGTCGACTGAACCAGATGAAGGTCAGGATAATCCCCATACTACGGGTCCAAGGACCTGGGGAATTTACAATATCGTTTGACCAGATGAAGGTCAGGTCTTCAACTTGACTCTACATGAGCCAATAGTGGATGTCCCCAGTCGACTGAACTAGATGAAGGTCAGGATAATCCCTATACTACGGGTCAAAGGACCAGAGGAATTTACAATATCGTCTGACCAGATTAAGGTCAGGTCTTCAACTTGACTCTACATGAGCCAATGGGGGATGTCCCCAGTCGACTGAACCAGATGAAGGTCAGGATAATCCCCATACTACGGGTCAAAGGACCAGGGGAATTTTCAATATCGTCTGACCAGATTAAGGTCAGGTCTTCAACTTGACTCTACATGAGCCAATAATAGATGTCCCCAGTCGACTGAACCAGATGAAGGTCAGGATAATCCCCATACTACGGGTCAAAGGACCAGGGGAATCTACAATATCGTCTTACCAGATTAAGGTCAGGTCTTCAGCTTGACTCTACATGAGCCAATGGGGGATGTCCCCAGTCGACTGAACTAGATGAAGGTCAGGATAATCCCCATACTATGGGTCAAAGAACCAGTGGAATCTACAATATCGTCTTAGCAGATTAAGGTCAGGTCTTCAACTTGACTCTACATGAGCCAATGGGGGATGTCCCCAGTCAAGTGAACCAGATGAAGGTCAGGATAATCCCCATACTACGGGTCAAAGGACAAGGGGAATTTACAATATCGTTTGACAAGATGAAGGTCAGGTCTTCAACTTGACTCTACATGAGCCAATAGGGGATTTCCCCAGTCGACTGAACCAGATGAAGGTCAGGATAATCCCTATACTACGGGTCAAAGGACCAGAGGAATCTACAATATCGTCTGACCAGATTAATGTCAGGTCTTCAAATTGACTCTACATGAGCCAATGGGGGATGTCCCCAGTCGACTGAACCAGATGAAGGTCAGGATAATCCCCATACTACGGGTCAAACGACCAGGGGAATTTACAATATCGTTTGACCCGATGAAGGTCAGGTCTTCAACTTGACTCTACATGAGCCAATGGGGGATGTCCCCAGTCGACAGAACCAGATGAAGGTCAGGATAATCCCCATACTACGGGTCAAAGGACCAGAGGAATCTACAATATCGTCTGACCAGATTAAGGTCAGGTCTTCAACTTGACTCTACATGAGCCAATGAGGGATGTCCCCGGTCGACTGAACCAGATGAAGGTCAGGATAATCCCCATACTACGGGTTAAAGGACCAGGGGAATCTACAATATCGTCTGACCAGATTAAGGTCAGGTCTTCAACTAGACTCTACATGAGTCAATGGGGGATGTCCCTAGTCGACTGAACCAGATGAAGGTCAGGATAATCCCCATACTACGGGTCAAATGACCAGGGGAATTTACAATATCGTTTGACCAGATGAAGGTCAGGTCTTCAACTTGACTCTACATGAGCGAATAGGGGATGTCCCCAATCGACTGAACCAGATGAAGGTCAGGATAATCAGATACTACAGGTCAAAGGACCAGAGGAATCTACAATATCGCATGACCAGATTAAGGTCAGGTCTTCAACTTGACTCTACATGAGCCAATGGGGGATGTCCCCAGTCGACTGAACCAGATGAAGGTCAAGATAATCCCCATACTATGGGTCAAAGGACCAGGGGAATTTACAATATTGTCTGACCAGATTAAGGTCAGGTCTTCAACTTGACTCTACATGAGCCAATGAGGATGTCCCCAGTCGACTGAACCAGATGAAGGTCAGGATAATCCCCATACTACGGGTCAAAGGACTAGGGGAATTTACTATATCGTCTGACCAGATTAAGGTCAGGTCTTCAACTGGACTCTACATGAGCCAATGAGGGATGTCCCCAGTCGACTGAACCAGATGAAGGTCAGGATAATCCCCATACTACGGGTCAAAGGACCAGGGGAATCTACAATATCGTCTTACCAGATTAAGGTCAGGTCTTCAGCTTGACTCTACATGAGCCAATGGGGGATGTCCCCAGTCGACTGAACTAGATGAAGGTCAGGATAATCCCCATACTATGGGTCAAAGGACCAGGGGAATTTACAATATCGTCTGACCAGATTAAGGTCAGGTCTTCAACTTGACTCTACATGAGCCAATGGGGGATGTCCCCAGTCGACTGAACCAAATGAAGGTCAGGATAATCCCCATACTACGGGTCAAAGGACCAGGGGAATCTACAATATCGTCTTACCAGATTAAGGTCAGGTCTTCAGCTTGACTCTACATGAGCCAATGGGGGATGTCCCCAGTCGACTGAACTAGATGAAGGTCAGGATAATCCCCATACTACGGGTCAAAGAACCAGGGGAATCTACAATATCGTTTGACCAGATTAAGGTCAGGTCTTCAACTTGACTCTATATGAGCCAATGGGGGATGTCCCCAGTCAACTGGACCAGATGAAGGTCAGGATAATCCCCATACTACGGGTCAAAGGACAAGGGGAATTTACAATATCGTTTGACAAGATGAAGGTCAGGTCTTCAACTTGACTCTACATGAGCCAATAGGGGATTTCCCCAGTCGACTGAACCATATGAAGGTCAGGATAATCCCTATACTACGGGTCAAAGGACCAGGGGAATCTACAATATCGTCTGACCAGATTAAGGTCAGGTCTTCAACTTGACTCTACATGAGCCAATGGGGGATGTCCCCAGTCGACTGAACCAGATGAAGGTCAGGATAATCCCCATACTATGGGTCAAACGACCAGGGGAATTTACAATATCGTTTGACCAGATGAAGGTCAGGTCTTCAACTTGACTCTACATGAGCCAATGGGGGATGTCCCCAGTCGACAGAACCAGATGAAGGTCAGGATAATCCCCATACTACGGGTCAAAGGACCAGAGGAATCTACAATATCGTCTGACCAGATTAAGGTCAGGTCTTCAACTTGACTCTACATGAGCCAATGAGGGATGTCCCCGGTCGACTGAACCAGATGAAGGTCAGGATAATCCCCATACTACGGGTTAAAGGACCAGAGGAATCTACAATATCGACTGACCAGATTAAGGTCAGGTCTTCAACTAGACTCTACATGAGCCAATGGGGGATGTCCCCAGTCGACTGAACCAGATGATGGTTAGGATAATCCCCATACTACGGGTCAAACGACCAGGGGAATTTACAATATCGTTTGACTAGATGAAGGTCAGGTCTTCAACTTGACTCTACATGAGCCAATAGGGGATGTCCCCAGTCGACTGAACCAGATGAAGGTCAGGATAATCCCCATACTACGGGTCAAAGGACCAGAGGAATCTACAATATCGTCTTACTAGATTAAGGTCAGGTCTTCAACTTGACTCTACATGAGCCAATGGGGGATGTCCCCAGTCGACTGAACCAGATGAAGGTCAAGATAATCCCCCTACTATGGGTCAGAGGACCAGGGGAATTTACAATATCGTCTGACCAGATTAAGGTCAGGTCTTCAACTTGACTCTACATGAGCCAATGAGGGATGTCCCCAGTCGACTGAACCAGATGAAGGTCAGGATAATCCCCATACTACGGGTCAAAGGACTAGGGGAATTTACGATATCGTTTGACCAGATGAAGGTCAGGTCTTCAACTTGACTCTACATGAGCCAATGGGGGATGTCCCCAGTCGACTGAACCAGATGAAGGTCAGGTTAATCCCCATTCTACGGGTCAAAGGACCAGAGGAATTTACAATATCGTCTGACCAGATGAAGGTCAGGTCTTTAACTTGACTCTACATGAACCAATGGGGGATGTCCCCAATCGACTGAACCAGATGAAGGTCAGGATAATCCCCATACTACGGGTCAAAGGACTAGGGGAATTTACAATATCGTCTGACTAGATGAAGGTCAAGTCTTCAACTTGACTCTACATGAGGCAATGGGGCATGTTTCATATGGAGGATGTTTCATTGTCTTATGTATCAAGACGACCATACATATTTATAAAGGTACAAAGGAGTCTACAGATACTAGATCTGATGAAAGTCTAAAAAGATTTCATTCTACAACACTTGAAAAAGTACATCAGAGTTTACATTACCCGATGAAGGTCCAAGAAAGTCTACACACTCCACTATACCTAATGTGGGTATATGGGAGTTTAATCCTCCCGACCTTATGAAGGTCAAAATAAAGTTTACACATTCCACTATACCTGATTAAGGTACATGGGAGTCTACAGATTCCGTATTTGATGAAGATCCACGAGGGTCTTCATTCTTCATTCTACATGATCTAATATGAGTCAATGAGGATCTTTACTCTACTAGACCTGAAGAAGGTCTATGAGAGTCTTTCCTTCTCATACTACTAGTTTTGATGAAGGTACATGGGACTATGGTAGAATGAACTTGAAGAATATCTGTCAAGGTCATTACTCATCACACTTCTACAATACTACTGTCGAATGGAGTTTGTCGAATGGACCTGATGAAGGTCAAAGAGACTATAATAGATAAACTTGATTAAAGCCATCAATGTCATCTCCATTCTATGAGACTACTGTCGAATGGAGTTGGTCGAATGGACCTGATGAAAGTCAAATGTCATCACTCACTATACTAGACCTGAAGAAGGTCCATGAGACTATAACAGAATGAACTTGAAGAATATCTATCAAGTTCATTACTCTTCACACTTCTATGATACTACTGTAGAGTGAAGTAGTCGAATGGAGTTGATGAAGGTCCATGAAGTTACGTTCGAATGAACCTAATGAAGGTTCATGGGAATCTTCATTCTACCTATCCATGAGACTATTGTCGAATGGACCTGATAAGGGTCCATAAGACACTATCGCATGAACCTAATGAATGTCTATAAAAATCTTCACTCTACTAGACCTGACAAAGGCCCGAGACTACTGTCGAATGAAACTAATGAAGGTCAATGAAGCTATGGTCGAATGAACTTGGTCTAAGTCCAAATGAATCTTCATTCTACCTGACCACGAGACTATTGTCGAATGGACCTGATAAGGTTCATGAGACTTTTCCAATGCTCTCAAGAGTTTATGGAAATCTATCCATAAAGTCTATAATGGATGATAATCTCCATACTACGTATGGAAATGATTACCCTAATATGTAGTATGGAAGAAATTGATGCTTATCGATGTCATTACTAATTATACAATACTTGAATAAGGTCAATGATACTACAATAGAATTAACTTTGATTAAAGTCATATAGAATTTCCATACTACCTAAAGGTTGGTCGATTGGACCTAAAGGAGATCCAATGGGGTTCTTCATTCTAATAGGCATGATAGAAGATTCTCTATGTAGTCTGAAATTAACAATATTAAATTAACGTAGTATGAAGATGATGACTAACCTTTGACTTAGTCTGAATGAGTCGATAATCATTCCAAGAAGCCTAGGAGTGTTGGGAATTTTCCATGTAGCCTGAAGTTGATAGCCACCCACTTTGTCATATAGAGAATAATTTTGTTGCTTAGCTCTGTGTTCATGCTCCACTTGTGTCGTGTCAAAAATGAAACCTTTCACATAAACCAAGAAAAGAAGCTCGAGTCTCCAATCAAGAGAGAATTTCTGAGTAACGACATTTTGAAAGTATAGCTGCAGCCTGCGCTTTTGTGGCTTGTCGTATGGAGTTAGGGCTATCTCATGCATGGTGTCTAATATGGGACTCATAATGGCGTGTGGACTCGAGTCTTCCTTATCGAGTCAACAAGTCAAAATATCATTGAGGGCTTTCGGCCAAAGAACCATGAGTAAAGTTAGCTCAAACGTGCTGACCCAAACTGGACAGTAAAAGACAAACACATTTTCATGAGGTAAAGCCCATTTAATAGTGTAGTATTCCTTATAATGGGATGTCATCTTTGTAATCAAAGCTTGATGCTACACTTCACTTGATTCAGCCTCCCTGGAAACCCTTGCTTCACATCTTTCTTCGTCTTCTCTATTCCCTTATCTCCTTTATCAATGACAGCATCCTCATCAGCGGATTTACAATTATTCCCACTTGTATTTTTTCCATCACCCTCAGAACTAAAGGCCCATAACTGAATCATTTTTTAGCACAAACTGACCTCTCATGTAAAACTTTATAACTACTTCTAGGGGTGACATCCCGTGATGAGATTGAACCTAATAAGTATTTTTTAATCAAACTACCATCTACAGAGTCGTTTCTCAATGCCGAAGTATGGCTTAAAGATCGAGAACTAGCAAGATCTGCCAACCCCATTAGGACTAAAAAAAGTATTCTTTTTAAGGCTGAAACACAGAACCTCGTCTCTGATTTTTACATTTTATCCTCCAAGCATACATTGTAACTTTTTACTCTTAACTCCACCATGTAGTCAAGCAACAAGACACCAATTGATATGAAGTGCGGGGAAAGAGTTGAATGGGACTGATGAAAGATCTCAAGGTGCAAGAAAGCAGCTGAGTTTGAGGAGATTAGAAGAGAGGTATCGAGAGACGACAGTGGTTGTGTTTCTTTTTGCTTTTGAAGTGACTTCCTCTTGAATAACCAATATGAGACTTCTTTTGTAGCTCAAAAATTGCCCTTTCGAATCGCCTGCTAATTCATTGCTATAGTAAGATGAATGATCATTAGCAAGAAATGTTGGCTCCTGGGTTGTTGTGAAAGTCGAAACATATGTTATTGTCTTATCCGTATTTCTATCTTTTGCTTCTTTCACTTCAATATTTGTTATTGGCTTGTGGGAGGCTGGGTCAATGCCCTGCTTCATTAGCTTCTTCTTCAGACTTGAATTCCATAAATTCTTTATCTCATTGTTCGTTCGTCCCGGTACTGTGTCGCAATCTCAGTCCACCTGTTTCCAAGAACTTCGTGGAGGCTAATAATGAAATCCCCTTCTTGTTGTGAGAACATTCCTCTTTTAAGGTCAGGTCTCAAGTAATTTATCCATCTAAATCTGCAGCTCTTACCATATCTTTGCAAACCTGCTAACTTAGGAACTGAACTCCAGCAGCCGACACCAAATCTTGTAATGTAATTGTACTGTTTCTCATCTTCTTCAGGTGACCACGAGAATTTCCTTAACTTTTGTTTCACACAACATGAATGGCGTCCCATTTTGCGATGGAATTAATTTAAAATTGAAAGAATCGATATTAACGATTTCAAAGTAGCTAGCAAGCTGCTAGCGTCGTAACAACCCAGTGATTCAAAGGTGGTGGGCTTATGTGTTTTATAATAAGTTTGTACAAAGAAGGGTGAAAAATAAGAAGAATAATTTTTGATGATTCAAAGACACAAGGGGATCACCAGATCATACATAGAGTCGAAGTTACAGAGAGAGAGAGAATGGCTTGCTAGGGATGGTGAAGCAATCAAGTGGGTTTTACGAAAATTTGGTGATTCTGCTTTTATTTGCATTGGACTGAATTGGTTTTTAAGCCAATCGATGTGGGACTTGGTTTAGCAGGGGGATATTTTTTTTTGTGGCTAGTTGGGCTAGTGGTCTTCTTGGTTTGGCATATTGATGTGTGTAGAGTGAAGTGTGGCAGCTTTGCAAGTGTCGAATGATGGCTGCACATAGAGTGGCTTTTGTGTGGTGGCAGGAGGTGTTTGGTTTTTTGTGCTTGGTAGGCTAATTCATTCCAAAACAATCGTTGTGGGAGTCGCATGAAAGTGGATTTGGGTTCGGGAAAAGCTATATGGTGAGTACGCTGATTTTGTGGGGCTTCGACCCCATGCTTTGATGGATTTTCTTATGGTTTATTTAGGCTAAATGTTGGCAAAGTCCAAATTTTCATAATATTACCTTTGTGTCTGTCACTTGACATAACGTCGTATGGGGCATTGAATGGCCTCGTCATGCTTTTAAGTGATGTGGGCTTTTTAGACTCTTCTTTCTCTTGGAGTGATTCACGTGATAATTTGACATACAGCCTTTACAAGTTGTATCTTATGGGGCAACTACTCATTCTTTCCATGTAATTTTGTCGAGTATGACACTCTTTTGTATATGTTTTTTGTCGAATGGGGCTCGTCCTTCGGCAAGTTATTTCATGCTACACTTGCGTGGGCCTGTTCGATGAGTTGTCAAATTGGGGTGCTCTGTGGTGTCTCGTTGATGGACTTCCTGTGAATTGGAGTGACTTGGCTGCATGGGCTGGAGGGATGTTTTTGTTTTGTGTCGAGTGAGCAAGTTGGCAGGCATATTTTCTGCGCATAGCAGGGAGTTCCATGTGACGTGACCTGAAGCATTGACTTAAATCGTGTAAGTTAGAGGTCTGCTTTCAAGCTTCTACGTGGGCCTTTGTGGGCCTTTTTTTTATTATTGGTAGTCTGATTTCAGGTAGGCTATAGAGAATTGCTCTTTGAACTCCAACATTTCTTGTTGTTTGGAAAAAGTGACTTGTTGTGATCGGTCGGCTGGGGAAATATTGTTGAATGCTTCTAAGAGATTGGATTAGTGATGAGTGGTATTTATATCACTATTTCTCACTCATTTGACCTAATATTTTGTATTGTTTCTCGAGATTTATGAACGTTTTGATGTGTTTTGTTGTTATTTTGTAGATAAATAAAGTTTGGATAGCACTGGAGGCAATTTGGGGCAAAACCGGACAAAAATGCGTCAGCAGGGATATTTTGGTCTTTTGCGCGTCGCGATGCCCGGACATTCAGCGGCGCGACGCCTAACCTGCGCCGGAGTCTGCTAACGTGCGCCGGGTCAACGGGTCAGAATTTGAGAAGTTTGACTTTGCTAACATGCGCCGTGCCACGTGTCACCACCACAGAAGATCCGCTAACGTGCGCACGCCACATCATCATGACGTCACCAATGATGTCATGAACAGTGCCATGTCACCAATGACGTCATGAACAGTGCCACGTCATCAATGACGTCAGCTTCATAATTGAGTTCCAGCCGCCATTACACGTGTCGACCTTATCCTCTTATCCGAATCGCTACGTGTCAAGCTGTCTTTGTGCCACGTCTCACTATTACGGCGTCGCGACGCCAATACCTTCAGCGTCGCGACGCTGGAAACCAAATTTTTTGTCTATAAATAGAGCACGAAATTTCAGATTTCAGTGTACCATTCCCTCTCTCTTATTTGATGTAAATAGGGAATTCTTCTCTCTCTAAGTTTCGTTTTAATTTTTAGTTTTTACTTTTGTAATAATTTTAATTACTTTTTGTAATAATAGTAATTTACTTTCTTATTTTACAGTTTTTACTATTCACTATGAGGAGGTAACTTCCCTATGCTAGGGTGAAAGGTAATTATTTTACTATTGCTATTTAGATTAATCTCCCTTAAAAATGATATATTTACTATTTAAAATACTGATTAATAAAGGATACCGCTATATTGGTCGGTTGGCAATTCAATTTAATCTGGTTTAAACCTGACTAATCAAGGAAACCGCTATATTGGTCGGTTGGTAAATTTATTTTCTGTTGGTTTGAACCTGATTAATCAAGGATACCGCCAGATTGGTCGGTTGGTAAATTTACTTTGGTACCGCCTTTATGGTGGATTATGGACAAAAATTACCACCTATATGGCTGGTTGGACTTAATTTGACTTAATCAGGATACCGCCAGATTGGTCGGTTGGTAAAATATTATCACAAGTTTATATATTATTTTATGGGAGATATCTAAATTAGTAGTAGTAAAAGTAATTCCTTTTGCCTTAGCATTTTATTTCATTTGTAATTTACTTTTCAGCATTTTACTCACCGCAATTACTTTTCAGCATTTTCATTTTATGTCTTTTAAGTTTGTATTAGCCCTAGTTATGTGTTGTAACTAAATTAGTTATCTAGGGTTGTGATGAAATCCAATATCACCGGTTTATAAGGGTTAAATTATAATTTGGGTAATATAAAGATTTATTTATTGAGTCTTAATCTTAATGCTTTTTATTAACTGGCCACTAATAAAATTGATAAGGTAAACTTAAAATGAACTAGACATAGGGATTTTAGGTTTAAGACCTCAGACTCAATAGCCCACGATCTTCCTTGAGGATAGATAACCCTTTAATAGATTTCCTTACAGGATAGGAATATACCTGTCGGGCGGGGGTAGCCATAATTGGAACTTAATCTCAATGAATCAGGTAATTTGGTTGACATAGACATATGGTTCAATTGAATTATATTAGGTATTTGTAATTGACCATCGGAAGAGGCTTTTACATAAATTAGTGTTCCAGGTTAATAAATCATATATTACTCAACTATAAGATAACCACTTCATCTTTAAATAATATTGGAATAAATCGCAACCCTAGATAGTTTTTAATATGAATTTTCTTAAAATCAACCTTAAAACAATTTCATTTACTTGTCTATTTTTAAATTTAGAATCGTCGCCTTTTCAAATCAATCAAACAACATGTTAGATACTAGTAATCATTTGACCTTATAAAAATTAATAGATAAGATTTTAAGTCCTCGTGGGATCGATATTTTTTATACTACTTGAACGATACGTGCGCTTGTGTTATACGTGTGTGTTTACGCCGGTCAAGTTTTTGGCGCCGTTGCCGGGGACTTATTTATCTTTTATTATTAGTTTAGGGGTTATATACCTTTACTTGTATCTAATTTCTTTTTACTTATTGTTTTTGTTTTCTTGTCTTTCAGGTTCTCAGAAATTTCATGAGACGAACTAGAAGCTTTGAACTACGACCGCTTGACCCAGAAATTGAAAGAACTATCAGACAGTTGAGAAGGGAAAGGCGAGAAGGCCAAGAAGCCTTAGTCAACATGGAACCTGAACCTTTGGAGGTTGCACCACCAATCCCCATTCGAGACAGAACCATTCCGGTGGTAGATGGCCTCATTTCCTGTATTGTACTTCCTCCTTTACCAGCAAATGCGGGTGACATCAAAACTTGCATTCAGATGATTCAGCAGACAGTTCAGTTTGGGGGAAATGCAACTGAAGATCCTAATGCCCACATCAGCAACTTCCTGGAAGTTTGCGGCACGTTCAATTACAACCGAGGAGCTGAAGAAGCTATGAGGCTGAGAGTTTTCCCTTATTCCTTGAAAGACAGAGCAAAAGCTTGGCTACATTCACTACCAGCTGGATCCATCACAACTTGGAACACTCTAGCAACCAAATTCCTTGCAAAATACTTTCCACCAGCCAGAACTGCAAAGTTGAAAATGACATCACATCCTTTGTGCAGCAAGATTCAGAATCCTTGTACGAAGCTTGGGAAAGATACAAAGATTTGCTCCGGAAATGTCCTCACCATGAGATTCCAAAATGGCTTCAAGTCCAAACTTTCTATAATGGACTTTCTGGACTGATGAGAACCACAGTTGATGCGCTGCTGGAGGAGCTTTGATGGCAAAAGGAGAAAATCAAGCCTGGGACCTAATTGAAGAAATGGCCAACAACAATTCCTTATGGCCAACAGAAAGAAGCATAATTCAAAGAATTGCAGGAATTTATGAAGTTGGAGCCAATACAGCAGTCAACACCAACTGGATCAGATATGCAAATTTATGGAGACTCTCAACACTCAAAGCATCACTGGATCCACAAGTTCACCATATGGAGAGCACCAGAACTAACCAACTTGAAGAAACGGTGAATTATGTCAACAATTTCAACAGACAGGGGAACAATCCATATTCCAACACCTACAACCCAGGGTGGAGGAATCATCCTAATTTTTCATGGAGCAACAATTCAGGCCAACAGCGGAACTATCCACCACCTGGATTCCAGCAACAGAACAAAAGCCAGGAGCAGACAAATGAACCAGTGATGGCAGAGATGTTAGCTCAATTAAAAAAATATGAAGCCATGATTCAGAGCCAATCAGCTTCCATCAAAGCACTGGAGAATCAAATCGGACAACTGGCCAATGCTCAGAGTTACAGACCGCCAGGTAATCTTCCCAGCAACACAGAACCAAATCCAAGGAACCGAGGGAAGGAGCAATGTCAAGCCATTACCTAAAAAGTGGTACTGAGATCAACAAAGATGTTGGAATCAATCAACAACTGAGGAAGTTCCAAAAGAAACAAAGCAACAGATGGAGGAAAGAGAAGCAGAGGAAAAAGAAGCAAAGGAAAAAGAAAAAGAACAGATCACTCTCACCACCACCACACCTTTCCTCAGCGTCTTCAGAAAAATAAACTGGACAAACAGTTTGCTCGTTTCTTGGAGATTTTCAAAAAGCTGCACATCAACATACCATTTGCAGAAGCCCTGGAACAAATGCCCATCTATGTAAAATTCATGAAAGACATTCTTTCACGGAAACGGAGATTGGGAGATTATGAGACAGTAGCTTTGACGGAAGAATGCAGCGCCATCATTCAGAGGAAACTTCCCCCGAAGTTGAAAGATCCTGGCAGTTTCACAGTTCCATGCACCATTGGAGAACATTATATCGGTAAGGCTTTATGTGATTTAGGTGCCAGTGTTAATTTAAATGCCTTTTTCTATTTACAGGAAACTGCAAATTGGAGAAGCAATGCCTACTTCAATATCTTTGCAACTTGCTGATCGAACACTCGCATTTCCGAGAGGAGTCGTGGAAAATGTGCTGGTCAAAGTTGACAAACTCATCCTTCCAACAGATTTCATCATTCTTGACATGGAAGAAGACAAAGAAGTACCTATCATTCTTGGGAGACCATTTTTGGCTACAGGTAAAACTGTGATTGATGTACAAAAAGGAGAACTGACCATGAAAGTGCAGGACCAAGAAGTGACATTTAATGTTTTCAAAGCATGAAATTCCGAGCGATGAAAAGGAAGAAGAAGAATGCTTCAGAGTTGATGTTATTGATAATATTGTTCAAATACGGAATCAAATCCCACAGATACACTTGAAGCTTGCATCACCAACATGACAGACACGAGCTAAATGCTGAAATCTTGGAATGTATCAACTACCTTGACAAACCATTCCGATTCAAAGCAATACCACCAGTTGAAAGCTTGGAACTGCCAAAGAAGATCGAATCAAACCTTCGATTGAAGAACCACCGCAGCTGGAACTAAAGTTACTTCGAAGCCATCTCAGGTATGCATTTCTTGGAAACTCTTCTGAATTACCTGTTATGTATTTCTTCTCTTCTACTAACATTGGATCAGGAAGAAAAACTACTGAGAGTGTTACGAGAGCACAAAAGAGCCATTGGCTGGACTATAGCAGACATTCGAGGCATTAGTCCATCATTTTGCATGCACAAAATCCTGATGAATGATGAATACAAACCCATAGTGGAGCATCAACGGAGACTCAATCCAATCATGAAGGAAGTTGTGAAGAAAGAAATCATCAAATGGTTGGATGCTGGCATCATTTACCCCATCTCAGATAGCACTTGGGTAAGTCCCATGCAGTGTGTACCAAAGAAAGGAGGAATTACTGTGGTCACCAATGAAAACGAGCTGATCCCAACAAGAACGGTGACTGGATGGAGAGTATGCATGGATTACCGAAACTGAACAAAGCCACGAGAAAGGACCATTTTCCGCTACCATTCATTGACCAGATGTTAGACAGACTGGCAGGACATGAGTTCTATTGCTTTTTGGACGGATATTCAGGGTACAATCAGATTGCCATCACACCAGAAGACCAGGAGAAAACTACCTTTACATGTCCCTATGGTACTTTTGCTTTCCGCAGGATGCCATTTGGATTATGTAATGCTCCTGCTACATTTCAGCGTTGCATGATGGCCATCTTCTCAGACATGTTGGAGCAGAGTATGGAGGTTTTTATGGATGATTTTTCTGTGTTTGGAGATTCTTTTGACCATTGTTTGCAAAATTTGGAACATGTATTACAAAGGTGCGAAGATACAAACCTTGTACTCAACTGGGAGAAATGCCACTTCATGGTACAAGAAGGCATTGTTCTTGGACACCGGATCTCACAAAAGGGAATCGAGGTAGACAAAGCAAAAATCGAGACAATTGAGAAACTACCTCCACCAACATCTGTCAAAGGGATTCGAAGTTTTCTTGGACATGCAGGATTTTACAGGAGATTTATCAAAGACTTTTCCAAGATTGGCAACCTCTTTGCAATCTTCTGGAAAAGGATGTGTCTTTCAACTTCACCAAGAATGCCAGGAAGCTTTCGAGATCTTAAAACAAAAGCTGGTTTCTGCCCCCATCATTGTAGCACCAGATTGGACCCTTCCATTTGAGGTAATGTGTGATGCTAGTGATTTTGATGTAGGTGCAGTTTTGGGACAACGCAAAGCAAAGATTTTCCACACCATTTACTACTCTAGCAGAACTCTGAATGAAGCTTAACTCAACTACACAACCACTGAAAAGGAGTTGCTCGCAGTTGTGTACGCTTTTGACAAATTCCGCTCCTATCTGCTGGGTCCCAAAGTGGTGGTCTACACAGATCATTCAGCAATCAAATATGTGATCACAAAGAAAGATGCCAAACCCAGATTGATCCGTTGGATACTTCTTTTGCAAGAATTCGACGTGGAGATTCGAGACAGGAAAGGAACAGAAAACCAGGTGGCAGATCACTTATCGAGGCTCGAGAATGGAGAAACAACTGACAAAGAACTGATAATCAAAGAAATTTTCCAGATGAACAATTGTTTTCCATAAACAACAGGAAGTCCCTTGGTATGCTGACTATGTCAATTACATTGTGTCAGGAAAATGGCCGTTGGAATGGACAACTCAGCGGAAGAAATTCTTCAAGAAGTCAAACACTATGTCTGGGATGAACCGTACCTGTTTAAACGCTGTGCTGATCAATTATTGAGACGTTGTGTTCCACAGGAGGAGGTCAACAGTGTTCTGCAACATTGTCATTCATCACCATACGGCGGACACTTCAGCGGAAACAAAACTGCAGCAAAAGTCTTCAATCAGGTTTGTTCTGGCCCACACTTTTTAAAGATGCTTATCTTTTTGCTTTTCAATGTGACAGGTGCCAGAGAACAGGGAATATTTCAAGAGAAATGAAGGACCGTTGCAAAACATTCTGGAAGTGGAAATATTCGATGTATGGGGTATTGATTTCATGGGACCATTTGTTCCATCATTTGGAAACCTGTACATTCTGGTTGCTGTAGATTACGTCTCCAAATGGGTTGAAGCAATTGCATTGCACTGCCATCCAATGATTCCAAAGTAGTGATCAAATCCTGAAAAAGAACATTTTCACTCGATTCGGAACACCTCGGGCAATTATCAGCGATGGTGGCTCTCATTTCTGCAACAGATATTTCGATGCACTCCTATCCAAATACGGAGTTACTCACAAGATTGCCACAACTTACCATCCACAGTCAAATGGACAGGTTGAGGTTTCAAACAAGGGAGAACAAGGAGGGACTGGTCTTCAAAACTGGATGATGCATTATGGGCCTACCGAACAGCTTACAAAACACCCATTGGTATGTCCCCATATCGATTGGTGTGTTGGGAAAGCGTGCCATCTGCCAGTTGAGCTTGAACACAAGGCGTACTGGGCACTGAAAAAGTTGAATCTTGATTCACAAGCTTGCAGAGAGAAAAGAATTCACCAACTCAATGAATTGGAGGAATTTCGCTTACAGGCTTATGAGAATGCCAAATATACAAGGAAAAGAACAAAAAATGGCATGACCGAAAAATAGTGCACAGACAGTTGGAACCAAGGCAGCAGATGTTGTTGTACAACTCGAGGTTAAAACTTTTCCCTGGAAAGTTAAATCTAGGTGTCCGGACCATTTGTGATCACTCAGGTTTACCATATGGAGCTGTTGAGTTACTGGATCCCAATACCAACAACACATTCAAAGTTAACAGTCAGCGTGTCAAGCACTACTGGGGGGAATCATTTGAGCGACAAAAAGAAAGTGTCACACTTTCAGATCCAGCTAACGTTCGAAAAGTCACGTCTAGCTGACGACGATTAAACTTAGCGCTCGCAGGGAGGCAACCCATGCAATTTTTTGTATATATTGTGATTTGGTGTGATTTAATTTGGTGTGTTTAGTTTTTTTTTGCAGATTAAGTCATTTCAAGATGGAAGAAGCTCTCGTAAATCTTCACAAGCAATTTCCTTCTCTCCCTCAAAAATCTCTGATGAAAGTCTACAAAGCTCGCTTGGAACGGATGAGACTACTGACAATCCATGGTGTGCCCAATGACATTCGTTGGGTAATTGAAGCACGAGTTCGATTGGCAGGTGAGTCTTCTTCTGACTCTTTTATTTCACATCTGCCTGGTTTTGGAAGAAGCACCTATGCAAAGAAACGAGAGCTAAGCAAATGGGTTGTTGTTTACAAATGTGCACGTTGAATTGCAATACTCGTTGTCGTTATTTAGGAATGGTGTCTGTTAATCGCGAAGACAAAATTAAATTCATTAGGGATGGCTTGAGTAAGGAGTCTTTAGATGATATATCTTCGACTCTTGAGACGCATCCCAGTGGATATGTTCACATAGACTTTCGCAGATTACATACACAATATCAAAAAGAAAGACAACAGTTAAGTCTTGGGAATCTGACTAAAAAAGACCCTGTTTGCCAATTTATAAGAAATTGGATGGGAAGCTTGTCCCTGACGTATAGATGTTGAATAAGCTGTAAATTCTTTTACATATTATATCTCTTTGTCTTTTCTAATAATTGTTATTTGTTTTGTTGTTTTCTTTTATTTTCTCCGACAGGATCCAGATCTTGTTGACTATCACAATCTATTTTACTATTTTGCTACTAATCGTCATTTGGAAGATACTTGTGCTATTTTTACTCACCCTTTTCAGGTATTATAAATTCAACTCATCATTGCACTTTTGAAGACATCCAGAGTAAAAAATGGAAGCCACTTCAAGAAAGACGAATTGAAAACATTTGTGTGTTTTGTGGTAGTACTGTTGGTACTAAACCACAATACATAGAAGCAGCACAGGAATTGGGTCGAGTCTTAGCTACAAGAAATATGCACTTAATATATGGCGGAGGTAATCTCGGACTTATGGGGATTGTTTCAAAGGCCGTACATGAAGGAGGCAGTCACGTTTTGGGAATCATCCCAAAACCCTTGGCAAGGCAAATCTTATTGAACCATCAAACGGAGAGGAACTGATCGTACCAGGTATGTCTGAACGACTGATAGAAATGATTAACCGTGCTGATGCTTTTTATTGCTTTGCCAGGTGGCTTGGGCACATTGGAGGAAATTTTTTATTGTACTATCTTGGGCGAACCTAAACATACACCAGAAACCAATTGGGCTGTACAACGTTGATGGTTTTATGATTTTCTTTGTGTGTTTCTTGATGATGCTCGAAGAAATGGGTTCGTGTCAAAACCTTTAAAAGAACTCTCTTTACTGCCAGAACTGCTCCAGATCTAATTGACCAACTCATAGCCTATGAACCAAAAGTTGACCCTATCATATCAAAGATAAATTGGTCCGAGGACGATCGTGGTAAGAGGCGTAGAATTAATCTAGATCTTAACCTTTAATTTCCTGTAAATTTTCAGCTAACCAGGTACGACCTTCTAAACTCTTCTTCTACTGTTTTTAAGACATGGGGGACAATGTCTTATTTAGGTTTGGGGGAGGATTAGTTGATTAGTATCTTGTTTTTAGTTTGTGTGTTTATTTTATTTTTAGTCCTAAATTTTCGAAAAATACAAAAAAATTGAAAAGTTTTCAAAAATTACAATAATATTTTGCATTTTTGTGTTTTTTTATTTTGACTAAAAAGGTGAAATTGGTAAGAGATAGCCGAGTAAGGAGTTTCCACTCCTGAGACGTATCTCCAACCTATTTTTGAAACAAGTTAATTTTTGTTTTTTTCATTTTAAATTATTTAATTTGTGAATTCTCCATAATACTGACTAAAATGGATCTTCATATGCTTAGTTGGCAGATATTATCAACATACATGGAAAACACAGACATGAGCTGTAATTGAAAAGTTTGTAATATTCCGTGCTCTAGTTTAATTGGAGGAAGCATATATAAATAGTAATGGAAAAAAAAAAAAAATTTCTGATGTACAAAAAATAAAGTATCTAAGATCCGGGTTATTAAGTCTGTAAGGGTGTTTTAACACCTAGTGCCCTAAAGCCAACTGGTTTGGGAGTCACTGGCCCAAAGCTCGTTACATAGATCGAAGATGCTGCAAATATATATATCTGAAGTCTGAGTAATTAAGTTCGTAGGGTGTCTTAACACCTGGTGCCCTAAAGCCAACTGGTTTGGGAGCCACCGACCAAAGCTCGCTACATAGACGGAAGGTTATTGTATAAAATAAAAAATAGAGAAAAAATCAGAAAAATCAGAAAAATTATTCCATTGCTACAAAAGAGGTGAAATCTGATAGAACTTTAGGACAAAAATATTACTCTCTTATCAACTGCACTTATGACTGTTGTGGGAAAAAATGAGTTGTTTAATATTTTTGTAGCTGTGTATATGGAGAATGGTAAAAATAATCGGAGAATTTACTTATTTAGTATTTAGAAAGAAACAAAAACAATTAGTAACTTGGAGTAGAAGTTTCACCTGATTAGTCACTAACTCTTTATCTCTTTTCGCTTGTTTTTTTTTTGCTTTTGTGTGCATTAGTTTTACTACATTTTTACTTTGTAAAATGTTTGTGGGTAGCATTGCTGTAAACCCTCACGAGACTACAACTCGTCCACTAGGGACACCTAGGGGTTTAAAGGCTTGTTGCATACGCTAAATGAAACCGTGATCCCTACGAAAGTGGCTTAGTTAATTTTTATTTCTTTATGTTATTTTATTTTCCTGTTTTGCTCGAGGACTAGCAAAATGTTAGGTTTGGGGGTGTGATGAGTGGTATTTATATCACTATTTCTCACTCATTTGACCTAATGTTTTGTATTGTTTCTCGAGATTTATGAACGTTTTGATGTGTTTTGTTTGTTATTTTGCAGATAAATAAAGTTTGGATAGCACTGGAGGCAATTTGGGGCAAAATCGGACAAAAATGAGTCAGCAGGGATATTTTGGTCTTTTGCGCATCGCGACGCCCGAACATTCAGCGGCGCGACGCCTAACCTACACCGGAGTCTGCTAACGTGCGCCGGGTCAACCGGTCAGAATTTGAGAAGTTTGACTTTGCTAACATGCGCCGTGCCACGTGTAACCACCACAGAAGATCCGCTAACGTGCGCACGCCACATCATCATGACGTCACCAATGACTTCATGAACAGTGCCACGTCACCAATGACATCATGAACAGTGCCACATCATCATTGACGTCAGCTTCATAATTGAGTTCCAGCCGCCATTACACGTGTCGACCTTATCCTTATCCTCTTATCCGAATCGCTACGTGTCAAGCTGTCCTTGTGCCACGTCTCACTATTACGGCGTCGCGACGCCAATACCTTCAGCGTCGCGACGCTGGAAACCGAATTTTTTGCCTATAAATAGAGCGCGAAATTTCAGATTTCAGTGTACCATTCCCTCTCTCTTATTTGATGTAAATAGGGAATTCTTCTCTCTCTAAGTTTCGTTTTAATTTTTAGTTTTTACTTTTGTAATAATTTTAATTACTTTTTGTAATAATAGTAATTTACTTTCTTATTTACAGTTTTTACTATTCACTATGAGGAGGTACTTCCCTATGCTAGGGTGAAAGGTAATTATTTTACTATTGCTATTTAGATTAATCTCCCTTAAAAATGATATATTACTATTTAAAATACTGATTAATAAAGGATACCGCTATATTGGTATACTATGCCTGATATAGATCGCTAATTACTGTAAGCATGTTTCTGAGAATTGGGTAGACATGGCGCTCTGCTAGAAGCCAACCTTGTCATGTAAATCGGTACAAACGTAGTACTAGGTAGTTACGTGTTCGGATAGTCCGACGATCGAATTTACTGCCAACATATCTGGGAATCTCATGGGTCGCTTCCCGAAGATTCACCGATGACATATGACTCACACTTTATTAATCTGGGATTAATTAGATGAGAGAGAAAAATTAATCTGGGATTAATTGCGGAGATATTTTATCTGGGTAAAAATTTTAATTAGAGAGAGAAACGATTTTTGAATTAATCGATTAAAAATAATATATTGGATATATTATACGAAATTGGATTTCGACGCGGAATGAAATTTGATTTTAATTCGGGCGAACAAGTTATTTAGAATTAATTCGTTAGCGACGTGAATAGTGATTTCGCTAGGCATAATCATTTAATTACGTCGCAATGGAAATTCGTTAATTTGGAATTAGCGAACCCGAGCCCGGGATTGTTTGCGAGTGCATTCGTATTTCGAATTCGAGTGCGGCACGTAAGTCAAATCAAGCGTCAAATCGCTAGTCACATCAAACGTCAAATCATTAGTCACTTTGAGTGATGTGACAACTTGTCACTTGATTGATGTAAATAGTGATGTGAGTGGTTGGAAAGCTTTTTGAAAGCTTGATTGACATTTAATATATTTTAAATGTTTGGTATTTGTTTTGATTTTTTGAAATCAATTAATTGATTTTGGAAAATTAGAAAAGGTGTATTAGATACACACTTTTACCAACAACGCACACAACTCTCTCCACTCTCTTCTCTTCTCTCTTCTCACGCCCAAGGGGCTCCATTTCTTCTCTTCTGTTCTGCTCACTGCCGAGAGCTATAGGAGAAGGAAAGTGTTGATTTTGTTGCAAAATCTAGATGCTAGCACACATATAGAGTCTTGCGAAGGTGATAGGGAAACCCACTTGTGAGCTTGGATCACAACAAAAGCTTGGAGCTTGTTGGAACCACACAAAGCCGAAAATGAAGGAGCCTTGACAGTGAACTGCTGTGAGCTGTTCGAGGGCAGAAAAATATTTTTGTCTTCACCGCATCGCCTCAACCGATCGATGTAAGTATTCCGCAACTTCGTTGATTGTATTCGCACTTATTTTTATGCTTGAAATGATCTTGGGATGCTTAGAGAATTCCAAAAATGGTATCTATGAGCAAGGTTGAGCATGAAAATGATTTAGGGTTAAAATTGGGTAAATTGTATTGAGCATGATTTAATGAAATTGTATGATTTAGTATGCTTAAATGTAGTTTAATTGAAGATTGATTGATCAATTTCATGAAATTTTGTTTGGAACAATTTTCCCCAATTTTGATGGCTTGGCCGAATGTCAATGTGCCCTAATTCTAGGTTATTTGTTTCGTTGATCATTGGATGACTTGAAATGATTGGGAAATGTTGATTTAATGTCGATTGTGGATTTAATTGGATTGGAACCGAATCGGACACAAATTACCCAAAATGCCGAGAGCTTATAGCATGTAATTGGGTTGATTTTTTGATCAAAAATGTTGGACACTAATTGATGTAATTGAGCATGATTAGTTGTGTAAATTGATGATTTAGAAATATTGATTATGTAATTAATTATGCTATACACTTTGTTTAATTGAATATGAAATTTGGATTTTTTGTGTTTAATTAAATGGGCTAAATTGGATTTGGGCTGAAATGTTGTAAATGGGCTAATTGGGCTTGGTTGTACAAAGTTAGGTTTAGGCTAAATGGTTGGATCCAATTGGGCCACAAAAGCTTCCATAAAGCTCAAATGCGACTAATGGACCTTTAATTATTTAATGGGCCTAAATTGATTATAGGCTTATGGGGTTATTCCTTGATTGGGCTTTGGTTATTCGGTTTGACCCAAGTTGACCAAAAGTCCACGCCTTAAAGAAATTAATTAAAAGCCAATTGGACTTTAATTAAATAAACGTTGGACGTTAATCGGGCTTTGAGACCCGTAACTATTAAATTTGGAATTTAAGTCGTAAAGGTTCGTTAATAAAGTGTAATATTTAATTTGGAATTAAATAACGAATTAGTATTAAATATAAATTGAATTGGATTTAATTATGTAGTTTAATTTAATTTGAGAATTCTTACTTTGAGTACTTATTCGCAAAACGAGTTTGACTCGCGCAAAATCAAATCGTTGTTTGAACATTGGATGGTCATTAATTATCAGATTAATTAATTTGATTAGATTGATTGATAACATGCTTGTGTGAATACATGGTTGCGATGCATGAATAATGTATATCGAATGGATATTAGATGGGTGGGGCAATTTTAGAAATTGTTGTAATAATTTAGAATTTATTAATTGGACCTGCGTGTCCAGCCTATTACCTCCATACTCTTTGTATTTCTCTTCTCACCTATTCCCCTCAATGTAAATGAGGTTTCTTTAGAAGTGTAGTGTAACAGGTAGAAGTAAATACTTGTGCTAGCGGGAGAGAGGAAATTGAGAGATTTGATCTAGGATCAATGTGTTAAGTATCCATCCGCATATCATTATTATTTATTTATACGCGCTTTATTATGTATTTAGAATGCATGTTTAAGGGTGTATGATGATGAGACCTTAACAAAGATAATAAATTGGTTGCCAATTTGCACGCGAAAAACCCTCAAATAATATTAAGCTTTTTCCTCCCATTGAGTGATTCTTACTAAGATCTAAGACTGGCATTGGTTGTTGGCCAAAGTCAAGACCTTTGTCCGTCGAGGATGTGTTTGAATCACGAGGCTTTGTTCAAATTGGTGTCTTGTCCAAGTTGTGGTTTGTTGGCCAAAGTCAAGACCACTTCTTGTCCATCGACATTGATTACGAAGCTTTCCATGGTCAATGGGTTCCGCTTAACTGGGATCACTAAGTTTTTTGTGCCAAAGCCAAGGCTTGTTGATTCAGAGGAAAAAGGTTAGGCAATATATTGGATATATTGGCATATATAAGATATATGTTTCGGACTTGGATGTCCCCCTACTGGATCTAGGAATTGGATTGGATCCAATTGATCTTAGAGATCTACCTAGTTAATTATCATACAATGTTGGCCAAAGTCAAGATTGTGTGTTATTTAACGGGATCCTAGCCCACTAGGAAACACGGTTTCCTGAGTACTCGACAGAGGGTTAGAGGCTCGCCGAAAAATAGTGGGAGGCAAGAATTAAATTTGCAATATTCGTTTAATTACTTGCCATACGCGCTCAAATCAAATATCATTTGTCAAATAAATTAAATGTTAGTTGGACTAATATTTAAATGTTGTTTTAAATTAACAGTTGGACTGTATTCAAACAATTAAATTATAGTTGATTACATAGTTGGACTATAATAATAATTATAGTAAATAGTACCTAAATCATTGATTAAATTGTTGGACTATTAGAATCAAGATAAAATTGAAAGATTGACATTTAAAACATAATCCTAGGGAAAATATCTTAAATTGTTTAATTTTCAAAATTGGGAATAAATTTCAGGATAGTCCTGGAAACTAATAAGTTACTTTATTTGATAAAATAACATATTAGGCCTAAGCCCGAAGTTAAGCAAATAGTAGAGCATGATCTTTGGAAGATTCATGTAATGATAACTTTAGTGCTTAATCCATTATACTTGCCGCAATAGATCCTTAATTTCTTTGTTAGAACTAAGGGTTAGATCCTTAAAGTATGATATTAAAATTGAAGGATCTTCATAAATCTATTTTAGATCTTAGAAGTACTAAATTACAATAATAACTCTTGGAGAGTTAATGGCTAATCTCAAGGAGACAAAAGTCAAAGTTTGCAATAAGGCAAGTAGCGCAAGGCGCACCTTACTTCAATGTTCTAGAAACCAGAGGCTTGGCCAAAGGTTTTTGGAATGTGGAAAAGGGAAAAGGCAAAATCATTATAATCTTCTGGGAAGATAAAGGACATATCCTAAAATGTCTGCCTAAATTATGGCAAAAGGGATCGCGGAAGCGTGACTGCCGTTTGGACAAAGCAGACATGAAGGAATTGAAGACGGGGCAAGGCTCTGACTTCAAATATGTTTGTCATAAATATGTTCACTACTAGTATTAAAATTAGATTTCAAATACTTAGTGTGATACATAAATATATACTGGTGTTCAGAATCTGCTATGAGCAGGACACTGACATCAATTGAGATTTATCTGCGAATTGGAAACGGAGATGAAAGTCGTTGTTTTAACCGTAGATACCTAAGTTTAGGAACTACCCTTCGGGTGTGTACCTAAATTTGGAAACTGTTATAATGTAACTAGTTTGACTAGAAACATCATCTATATATCAGTGTATAATCCGTTGCGGATGTACCTTTATATTCTAGAACACTAAAGTGTTTTATTATATAAAGATGATATTGAGATAAACACATTAGATGTGAATAATAGAATTTATATTTTGAATATAAATAAAATCTCAAACCTATAACATGACAAACAAATAACTCGAACTGATTTGATCAGATGAAACTTAATTGTGGCATTGTTGTTTGGGACACAATCAAACAAGACTCGTATATCCGCACTTTTGAAGAGTGGGTACTAGGACTAATTTTATTCCATTCAAATAAAGTCTACGAATCTAGTTTATTGGGCAAAGTGCCTAAAACGCATTTACTTAGTAAAAGTGTAAATGCCACTGATCTGTTAGCCCTAGTTCATAGTGAAGTAAGTGGGCCCATGTCTAGCTAGGCTAGATGTGGATATGAATATTTCGTGACCTTTACGGATGTGGCATCGCTTTATGGTTATGTGTTTCTTTTGAAACACAAATCGGAAACTTTTAGAGTTTCGACACGAAATAGACGAACAGATCGGCTAAAGTATAAAACCATCACGGTTAGACCATGATGAAAATACTTAAGCAATAAGTTTCTAATATACTTGAAAGAGTATAGTATTCTTTCAATGAGGACTCCTCCCGGAACACATCAATTTGACGGTGTGTCCGAACTGAGTAACCGAATTTTATTGGACATGATAAGGTTAATCATGAGTCGCTCTGAGCTACCATTTCCTTCAACAGATAAGCATTAACAGTGCAAAACTTATTTTGAATAAGGTTCCATAAAAATCTGTTTGACAGATTTCATATTAGATATGAATAGGAAAGAAACCGGGTTTCTCATTCTTGAATATTGGGTATGCTAGGCATATGTTTGGATGATAACAAACTAAAACCCAAATCGGATAATTGCCAATTGTAGGTTATCCTAGTGATACTGAAGTATGGTACTTATACAACTCACAAGAGAACAATTTAATTGTTGCTCACCATGCGGTCTTCCTAAGAGGAATACCTATATGCAGTGGTAAGTGGGAGGATAGTATAACTCGATGAAAATTGGAGTAATACTATTCCAGGCACCGAATCTTAATGGAACACATATAGTTCATCAAGGATGAAACTATACCATAATCTTCGAATACACAAGAACCACGTAAGTCGGAGAGAGTCAGAAAACAACATGGGGTATAGGTTTCTGATCTCACCTCATAAAGATGTCAATCTTATTGAGGTATACCAACTGACTACGTATGAGGAAGTGATACAAGGTATCGACTCCCTATTATGACAAAGTGTCATGAATCCGAAATGGATTCCATGTATACCAACTATGTTTGGACACTAGTTGATATACCGCAAGGCATTGTGTCTATTGGTACTATATGTGTCTTCAAGGAAGACATACATGGAAGGCAACATACCAACGTATAAAGCTAGGCTTTTAGCGGAAAGGTATCGTTATCAACATTGTGTTGATTACGAATTAACCTTTTAACTGTTGCCATGGTAAATCCATTTGGATAATGCTTGCTAAAGTTGCATGTTTCATTTATGAAATATGTTAGTGAACGGCAAAATCACTTTCCTTAAACGGAAACCTTTTGGAGGATGTTTACAACATCCTGTCAGGTTTTGTCGTACACAAACTAGCAAACAAGGTTTGCAGGTTATTCGATCCATGTTTGGATTGAAGCAAGCATTACATTCTTGGAATTGTCGTTTTGATGTAATCATAATAGTTTATGATTTAATTCAAAACGAAAATAATTCTTGTGTATATAAGGAGGTTAGTGGGAGCGCACTGACAAAAAGTCCTATAAATAATGATATATGTCATTTCTTGGAAATGAAATTCCCATAATAACAATCGGCGAAAGCTTGGCTTTCGAGAAAATTCTCCGTATAATTCTTGGGAGAAACACATTTATTCTAGGAATAAAGATCTACTGGGATAGATTTAAAGTTGTTAAAACTCTCCGAGAACTCGTACATTGAAAAATGTACGCGACCTGGTGTCTCATACGCTTTGAGCATATGAAATCACAAACAAGCCAATCCAAGTGATAGTCACTAGATTGATATTAAGAACATCCTTTAGTATCTTAGAGAACTAAGGATGTTGTCTTATACTATGGAGAAATGATAACTTGAAGTGACTGGTTCACTGCTGTAAGTTTCCTAACTGATAAAGACGACTATAAGTCGCAAACGGTACTATACAGTTTGAATAACGGAACAGTGTGCTGGAAATCTTCCAAGCAAGATACTGTTACCGAATAAACAACAAATGCGGGTTATTGCTGTAGCTGAGGCAGTAATAGAAGCCATTTGGGTCGATAATAAATCTAATTAGATTAGATATAGTTCTATTATCAGCTGAGCTAGGCTACAGCGCATGCTAATGAATTAATGGTTTCATCAACGATCCAGATACATACTTCGATATTCATCTGATTCATTCGGATTATACATCGTGGCGATGTGATGATCATATAATCGCATCAGACGATAATCATGCAAATCCGCTGACGAAAGCCTTTTCTCAGCAGTTTGAGCCAACCGTACATACTTCGGGTGTTAGACACTCGAGTGACAGGCTATAGGCCAAATGGGAGATTGTTGGACAATTATGACCCATAGCGTCACTATTTGTACAAATCATGGTGTTGTTGTACAAATTAACTATGTGACAAATGAGATTGATCTCTTATCATTTGTGATTAGATCACCAAGATGTATAAATGATAGGAGGTCCTTATGATTTGTTCCTGGATTGAGATGATATGAGACAGTATCAATCCACGAAGGATAAATCATTAAATATCCCTAGTCAGAGTATTATCGAGATTAAACATCGATAATGTGTAAAAGACTAGTATTACACTTGTGCGCGTTGTGAGGGCATAACATCATAGTTCTTATATATTTGGGTATAGGATACTCATGCAAGTGTAATAGGAGGTTGTGTTTTAACGATGGTACGGGAAACAGCTTCGCTCTGGATAAAATATTAATTTGAGAGAGAAAATTAATCTAGGATTAATTGCGGAGATATTTTATCTGGGTAAAAATTTTAATTAGAGAGAGAACGGTTAATTTGGAATTAATCGATTAAAATAATATATTCGATATATTATACGAAATTAGATTTCGACGCGGAATTGAAATTGGATTTTAATTCGGGCGAACGAGTTAATTTAGAAGTAATTCGTTAGCGACATGAATAGTGATTTCGCTAGGCATAATCATTTAATTACGTCGCAACGGAAATTCGTTAATTTGGAATTAGCGAACCCGAGCCCGGGATTGTTTGCGAGTGCATTCGCATTTCGAATTCAAGTACGGCATGCAAGTCAAATCAAGCGTCAAATCGCTAGTCACATTCTAACATCAAATCATTAGTCACTTTGAGTGATGTGACAACTTGTTACTTGATTGATGTAAATAGTGATGTGAGTGGTTGGAAAGCTTTTTGAAAGCTTGATTGACATTTAATATATTTTAAATGTTTGGTATTTGTTTTGATTTTTTTGAAATCAATTAATTGATTTTGGAAAATTAGAAAAGGTGTATTAGATACACACTTTTACCAACAACACACACAACTCTCTTCTCTTCTCTCTTCTCACGCCCAAGGGGCTCCATTTCTTCTCTTCTGTTCTACTCACTGCCGAGAGCTATAGGAGAAGGAAAGTGTTGATTTTGTTGCCAAATCTAGATGCTAGCACACATATAGAGTCTTGCGAAGGTGATAGGGAAACCCACTCATTAGCTTGGAATCATCAACAAAAGCTTGGAGCTTGATGGAACCACACAAAGCCGAAAATGGAGGAGCCTTGACAGTGAACTGCCGTGAGCTGTTGGAGGGTAGAAAAATATTTTTGTCTTCACCGCATCGCCTCAACCGATCGATGTAAGTATTCCGTAACTTCGTTGATTGTATTCACACTTATTTTTATGCTTGAAATGATCTTGGGATGCTTAGAGAATTCCAACAAGAAGGTGATAGGGAAACTCATCCTTGAGTTGGAAACACTTAACAAAGCTTGGAGCTTTCATACAACAAAGGAAAAGTCTTGAACTTCATCCGATCATTGTAAGTTTTTCCGTAACTTTCTTTGATTTTATTCACACAAGAATCACGCTTAGAGATCCTTGGCATTTCTAGGACACTAATAATGGTATCAGAGCCATCCTAAGCTTGATTTGAAATCTAGGGTTTATGGACTTTGATTTGGGGATTTTGCTTGAAGTATATATTTTCCTAAATTGATTGTTTGGTTATTCTTAGATTATGATAAATTAGAGTTATGCATGATTGGATTTGTGAAAAATTGATTTGATCAAAAATCCCCATTTCGTTTAGCTTGGCCGAATATGAACCCTAATGTGCTCATGGTGATTTTTTTTTATTTTTGACAATTGGATATGTTAAATGCTTGAAATGAATATTGATTGTTGATCTAATTGGATTGAAATCAAAATTGTGTATTATTTCTTGCAATTGCCATGACATATAGCATATTGGAATGAGTTGATTTTGCTTCAATTTGTGTTGGACATGAATTGGATGATTAAAGCATGATTAATTAGTTTAATTGATGTTTTGGAAATATTGGATTAATTAATTAATTGTGGTAATTGCACTTTAATTAGATTAATATGTAATTTGGAATAATATGTGTGGGACACAAGAACTGGACGACGCATGCTATTCCAGGCTCGCGGCCTAGTCGGGAGTACGAAGTAGCCACGGGGGACTAAACCGGAGAATAATGGAGTCGCCACCCGGTGTGAACCGGGAAAATGAGATTTAAGGCTGCACTCACCCCTCGCAAGGGAAGAGCTCAAACCGTTGGGTTCGGAATGGTCCCTTACTTATGTCACTTGTAATGAAAGGATTTGTGTAATAATTTAATCAAGCGTAAGTAACACTTATTTCCAAGAGTATCATGCTTCTAAATTCACATGTACAAAAATAAAACTTACACCTAAATTTACATATATTTCACATCTAAGATTGCATGCTTGAAAGTACATCAAAGTAGCAACGAACATACAACTTCATTGGCATATTGTACTCACGAAAACATAAGCACACACTAACCACACAAGCACACATGTGAGTACTTTTCCAAGTGGTACGTGGAATTGTATCCCAAGTACAGACCGCACTACCGTCCATTCGGAATCGGCTATGGAATTTATGTCTGGGTTTCCATCCGATATACCACAAGAAATAATACTCCAATGCTATCATGACATGGATATATGAATTGTAATACGTTATGCCAAGACTAAGGTAAATGATGCAACCAATGGAATAAGCATGCTTTTTATTATGATGCGTACAAAGATAAGAATGACTATGCGGGATTTCATAATACATGCATGAATGGTATAGTTGGCTTTATGTGAGAGTTATGAGTGTGTGCGTGAATGCAAGGTGGCTTGGCGAGAGTACTAGGTTAGGGCTAATGACGTGAGAAGTTGTGCTTATGGTAAACGGCTAAATGGCTGGCGAATTGCGTGAATTGTTTGAGTGCGTGGGGACTGTCAATATGGGGCAAGTGTGCGTTTGTGGTGAAGTTAGGGGCGTTAAAGGATTGTGTCGTGTTTATGGGCTCTTTAGGCGGTGGGGGCAGTGTGCTATGTGCGTGAGTTTGTGCGTGAATTGAATGAGATAGATGGTTGGTTTAAGGGGGGTTTTATCGTGAAGGGATATGTGGCTTGTGTGAAGCGGTGAAAGCAATTTGGCGTGAGGCAGTGTGTTGTTTCGTGGGTGCCGTGGGTGCCGTGTTGAAGGTTTGGGGGCGTGTTGAGGCTAGGGGGCTTTAAGGGAGACCTGTGTTTTGTGTGAAGGCAGTGAGTTGAGAAGGGGAATTACGTGCATGGTGAATGGGTTTATAATATGGTGAGTTGCCGAGGGTTCATGGAGTGTAAAGGGCAGGGGATATGGGTACACCAATGACAATAGGTCGAGCCAAGACAGGGATAAACGATGCAATCAATGGATGAAAGACACGACAAATATTGTGGTAAAGGTAGCATTTTAGGCTTTTCTTCTCAAATGGAGAACCTTTTAATCCAACACAATAAGCCCATTCGCCTTTCGTTACAATGCATACAAAGATAAAGATAACCATATGAAATTTAGTATGTCCGATTGAACATATCTTATATCCAACCGAACACACATCAACCGGCGCAGCAAAACATTGTGGTAAAAGATTTTAACTCCTCCAAATAGGGGACCTTTAATCCGACTTACTAATCCCATGCGCTCGATCATATCATGCATACAAAAATAAAGACAATCATATCAAACTTAGTATGTCCGATTGAACATATCTTATATCCAACCGAACACACATCAACCGACGCGGCAAAGCATTGTGGTAAAGGATTTTAACCTCTCCAAATAGGGGACCTTTAATCCGACTTACTAAGCCCATGCGCTCGATTATATCATACATACAAAAATAAAGGCAATCACATCAAACTTAGTATGCCCGATTGAACATATCTTATATCCAACCGAACACACATCAACCGGCGTGGCAAAGCATTGTGGTAAGGATTTTAACCCCTCCTAATGGGGGGACCTTTAATCCGACTTACTAAGCCCATGCGCTCGATTGTATCATGCATACAAATAATGTGTGGAATTCAAATGACGAAAAATAAAAAAATAAAAGCAATATAAAGCAAAAGAAAGTGTCGTTTACTCAAGCGGTACGTGGAGTTGTATCCCGAGTACAGATCATACTACCGTCCATTCGGAATCGGCTATGAAATTTATGTCCGGGTTTCCATCTGATATACCGCGAGAGTTGACACATCTCTCATTTTATTCCAAAGCCACAACATACAATATCTCATAATCCATGCATATTTATCTACTCAAGGGCCACAACATACAATATCTCATAATCCATGCATATTTATCTACTCAAGGGCCACAACATACAATATCTCATAATCCATGCATATTTATCTACTCAAGGGCCACAACATGCATTTCATCATAACAATCATGCAAGCAATACTCAATAAATAATACAAATAAAATAGAAAACGAATGTGGAAAATACCCTCAGGTCTAACCTTTTATGTCGACTTTCGAACTCACATTTCACGGCCGTCGGAAGGGCTACCACACCGCAACTTTTCTGGTTCACTGGTTTGTGTTTTACCTCGCTGTTTCGCTGCTCGAGCTACTGTTTTGACTCCGTTTTGCTGCTGTTTCTTCATGGTTTCGCTGCCGTATTACTGGTCACTATTTCAGGTGTATAGGGGACTGTTTTGGGGTTTTTTTGTGGGTTTTAAGTGTAGTTTTTGTGTGATTATTTAAGGGTTATAAGTGCAGTTTTTATGTTACTGGTTTAGGGATTTTTGGGACTGTTTTGAGGGCTAATAGGAGTGCAGTTTTTTCGGTACTGCAGGGAGGTTTACGGGGCTGTTGTTTCAGTGATATATGGAGACTTATGGGGCTGTGTTTTTGACGTGCGAAGGGCTGTTGTATTGGTGTATTTTTTGGTGATGTGAGGGAGGCTTATGGGGCTGTGTTTTTCGGTCAAGTAAGGGAAGAAGATGAAGATAAATTTGTTATATTTTTGGTGTAATATGCGTGAATGGAGAGCTTGGAGAGGGGGTTGGAAATTCTTTGCTTCTTTTTTCTTGTGATGGGCGTAAATTAGGAGGAGGGAATGCCTTGGAGAGGTTTGGTTTATATAGAGAAAGGCTAGGGCTTCACCTTGTCTCACAAGGAATAGGATTTGGCATTAAAGGGAGGATTTGATTTGGTATCCAACAAGGAAAAGATTAGATTGAGGGGGGACAAATTTGGTTCAAATTAGGAATACAATATATTTGATTGGTTAGGATCGGTTGCTTCCGCGTCGTCAACCGATCGATGTAAGTATTCTGCAAACTTCTCGATTGTTATTCGCACATTATTTCATGCTTATAATCGATCCTGGACCTTAATAGAAACCAACATTGGCATCTAGAGCAAGGTTTGAGCATGAAAAAGTTTAGGTCTTAAAATTTGGGCAAATTGATTTTGAGCATGATTTTGTGAAATTGGATTGATGAATATGCTTAAATGTGTTTGAATTGAATATTGATTGGATCAATTTCATGAAAATTGTTTTGGAATAATTTTCCCCAAATTTGGTGAGCATGGCCGAATAGAATAGCCCTAAAATGTCTTGGTGATTTTGATTTTTTAATTCATTGGATGAGTTAGAATCATATATGATGATGATTTAATGTCGATTGTGAGTTTAATTGGATTGAAACCGAATCGGACAAAATTATCCCTCCTTGGCCGAGACATGTTGAGCATGAATTGGGTTTGATTTTAATCAAAATATGTTTGACATGTGATGATGAAAATGAGCATGATTAATTGTGTATATTGATGTTTTAGAAATGTTAATTTGGGTAATTAATCATGTGATACACTTTGATTAAATTGGGAAAATTGGATTTTGGAATTTAATTATTTGGGCCTTAAAATTGGATTTGGGCTTTAGTGTTGTAATTGGGCTTGTTGGGCTTTGTTGTACAAAGTTGGGTTAAGGAAAATTGGATTGGATCCAATTAGGCCCAAAACCGCCACCATAAAGCCCAAATGCGACTTAATGAACCTTTAAAGTTTAATTGGGCCTAATGGGCCAAGATTGATTTCTAGGCTTATGGGGTAACTCCCGGATTGGATTTTGGTTATTCGGTTTGATCCGAGTTGACCAAAAGTCCACGCCTTAAGAAATAATTAAAAGCCCATTGGACTTTAATTAAACTAACGTTGGACGTTAATCGGGCTTTGAGATCTATAACTATTAATTTGGAATTTAAGTCGTAAAGTTCATTATTAAAGTGTAGTATTTAATTTGGAATTAAATAAGCGAGTTAGTATTAAATACATATTAAATTGGATTTAATGATGTAGTTTAATTTAATTCGAGAATTCGTACTTTAAGTACTTATTCGCAAAATGAGTTTGACTCGAGCAAAATCAAATCGTTGTTTGAACATTGGATGATCACTAATTATCAGATTAATTAATTTGATTAGATTGATTGATAACATGCTTGTGTGAATACATGGTTGCGATGCATGAATAATGTATATCAGATGGATATTAGATGGGTGGGAAAATTTTAGAAATTGTGTAATAAATTTGATTTATTAATTGGACCTGCGTGTCCATGTTAGACATTATGACCCATAGCGTCACTGTTTTGTAAATGATATTGTATTATTGTACAAAATTAACTATGTAATAATAGAATTGCCTTTTGCCGTTTTGTATTTATTTACTTTGACATATAAATGGCAAAAGTCCATATGATTAGTTCCGTATTGAGATGATATGAGACAGTATCAATACATAAAGGTTTAATCATTAAATATCCCTAGTCGGAGTATTATCGAGATCGGACATCGATAATGCGGAATAGACTAGTATTGCATTTGTGCATGTTGTGAGGGCACAACAGCATAGTTCTCATATATTTAAGTATAGGATACTTATGCAAGTGCGATAGGAGGTTGTGTTTTACCGATGGTACGAAAACAGCTTCGCTCTGGATAGACCCCGCGCGAAATCCCATTGGTAGTATGTCTGCGTGTCTATGGGAGGCCGCATCAGGGTAGGTGTATATGGTCTTAACCTGAGACTTGCATCGCTAGTACTTGTGACAATCGGTAAACTTTGGTTTTGGTGGTTGGGGACTTTAACCGTTTCTGTGTTCACCACTTCTGGGTTTATCAGGAATCGTAGTGTACTGGGTGTGATGTCAAGATGGAAGTATCACTTCAGACATATGGAGTTGATGATCGCGCAGGACACAGAACTAGTACTCTATAAAAGGTTGCAACCGTCGGGACAATATGACCAGGTCAGGATTGTCCGATTTAAAGAGACTAGTTGTTTGATGTCCGATATATGTTTCGTACGGGGCAGACACACTTCCAGCCCCAGGCCTAACATGTGATCGTTCGATATTGGATCGATGTACGCGATACTATGGTATACTACGCTTGATATAGATCTAATATTCCAGTAAGAATATTTCTGGAGAATTGGGTAGGCATGGCGCTTTGCTAGAAGCCAACCTTGTCTTGTAAATCGGTAAAAACGTAGTACGAGGTACGTACGTGTTTGGATTATCCAACGACCGTATTTACTGCCAACATATCCGGAGATCTCTTGGGTCGCTTCCTGAAGATTCACCTATGATGTTTGATTCGAACTTTATTAATCTTGGATTAATAACGGAGAAACTTTATCTTGGATAAAATGCCTTATTAGAGAGAGAGAGATCGATTAATTTGGAATTAATCGATAAAATAATATATTCGATATATTATTAAACGAAATTAGATTTCGACGCGAAAATTAAAATTGGATTTTAATTCGGGCAAACGAATTAATTTAGAATTAATTCATTAGCGAACTGAATAGTAATTTCGCAAGGCGTAATTATTTAATTCACGTCACGACGGAAATTCGTTAATTCGGAATTAGCGAAACCGAGCCCGAAAGTGTTTGCGGACACATTCGTATTTTGAATCGAGTGGTATCCGCAAATCGCATCGCGATATCTCATTACTTGATACGAATAGATGATGGATGTATCTAGTCACCTTTAAGGGATGATACATTGTCTCTAATCTCAAAGTAATGTAATGATGGCAAATGATGAATTTTATTTTGGAGGGAAAACCTTTCACGGTTTTTGAAGGGTTTTTTGATTAAAAAATTCATTTTGGTATTTGATATCATTATTTTTTACTTGCTTTTCATTTTTTCTCTCACTCACGGTTTTTGGTAACAAAAGGAAAAGAAAACAAAAGGGCTAACACTCCTCTCCTTCTTCCTTTGCTCACGCCGTGAGCTTCCAACCAAAGGCAGAAAATTGTTTTTCATTCTCCAATTTTGCTAGCACAAGCAAGGATCAAAAGAGGTGATAGGGAAACCACCTTGGAGCTTGGAATACTTGAAGATTTGCAGCTTCTCTTCATCTTCTTGCTTGGCTGAAACTTCTACCTTGGAGGCTCAAGGATCCTCTTCACCATTTTCGTCACAAAGCTTTGTAAGTATGTTTCCGCCATCCTTCAAGCTTTGCATGTATGTTACTTGTATTTCTATGGCTTAATCTTTCTTTGGGACTAATTATAGAAACCAACAATGGTATCATTGAGCCATGTTTAAGCATGAAATACATTAGGGTTAATTTGGGGAAAATTGATTGAAGCATGTTCTTTTGAAATTGGATGCTAAAGTATGCTTATATGCATGTTATTTGATATATTACATGATCAATTTTAAGAAAAATGCATTGGATGATTTTTCCCCCAAAATGTTGTCTTGGCCGAATGTGGAGGTGCTTCCATTGATTTGGAATTTTTCATGCACAAGCTTATTTGATGACTTAAGCATGATTACATGTATGATATATGATATAATACATGATCAATTTTGAGAAAAATGCATTGGATGATTTTTCCCCAAAATGTTCCTTGGCCGAATGTGAGGTACTTCCATTAAGTTGAATTTTTGCATGCACAAGTTCATTGGATGATTTGAGTGTGCTTAAATGTTTGTAATATGATGTATTACATGATAATTTTGAGAAAATTGTATTGGATATTTTTTCCCCAAAATTGATGCCTTGGCCGAATGTGTAGGTCATTTTATTAATTTGGAATTTTTCTTGCACAAGTTTATTAGATAACTTAAGCATGATTAAATGTATGATATTTGATGTAATACATGATCAATTTTGAGAAAAATGCATTGGATGATTTTTTCCCTAAAATTGATGCTTGACCGAAAATGGAGGTCTTTTCACATTTATTGAATTTTTGCTTTCAAGTTCATTAGATGACTTAAAATCAATAGGATAATAGATTAGTGATTCAATTGGATTGAAAAACAAATCGAACCGCAAAAATCTCTCTTGGCCGAATACAACATGACATGTTAAAGGACTTGATTTTTGTTCAAATAAATGTTAGACAAGTGTTTTGAACAATTGATGATTAATGAATTAAATTGGTGTTTTTGAAATATTTGGTTTAATGAATTAATCATGCAATTACACTTTAATTAATTGAATTTTAAAATTTGGAATATTAAAATTTAATTAATGGACTTTTATGTTTAATTGGGCCTTATGGGCTTGAAATTGATTTTATGGCACTTAAGGGTGATTCCTTATTTGGGCTTGGTAATTGGGTTTGACCCACATTGACCAAAGCCCAAGCCTTTATAAATCAATTGAAAGCCCATTGGACTTTAATTAAACACACATTGGATGTTTGTTGGGCTTGGAGACCCAATTTGATAAGATTTAGAATCTAATCTTTAAAAGCACATTAAAAGTGTAATCATTTAATTTGGAATTAAAAATTGAATTAATATTGAATGCGACTTAAATTGGATTTAACGGGTAGTTCGATATAATTCATGAATTCGTGCCTTATGTACTTATTCTCAAACGAGTTGGACTCGCGCAAAATCAAACCGTTGATTGAACATTAGATGATCACTTAAACAAAGACTAATTAATTGGATTAGATTGGTTGTATAGCATGTCTTGAATGAATATACATGTATGTGATGAATGAATAGTGTATAGCGGATGGATATTAGAAGGGAAAGGGTAATTTTAGAAATTATTGTAAATTTAGAATTTATAAATTGGACCTGCGTGTCCAGCCTTATCTCTTTTATCTCTTTGAATTCTCTTCTCACCTAATTCCCCTCTCAATGTAAATGAGGTTTCTCTTTTGTATTATGTAATTGGGTAGAAGTAGAATATTACTAGCGGGGAGTGGAAATAGAGTGATTTTTTCTAGGAACAAGTTGTTTTATATATCTATCCGTATATCACTATTAATTTATTTTATGCACTTTATGATGTTTTAGAAGCATGCTTAAGGGTGTATGATGATGAGACCTAACAAAGATAATAAATTGGTTGCCAATTACGCATAAATCCCTCAATCTATATTAAGCGATTATCCTTCCATTGAATGATTCTTGTTCAAGATCCAATTGGCATTGGTTTGTTGGCCAAAGTCAAGACCTTGTCAATTAGGATGTACTTGAATCATGAGAGTTTTGTTCCACATCGGTGTCTTGTCCAAGTTGTGATTTGTTGGCCAAAGTCAAGATCAATTCTTGTCCAACGACATTGATTACGAAACTATCCTTGTCAATGGGTCCCGCTTAACTGGAATCATTAGGTTTGTTGTGCCAAAGCCAAGGCCTAGATGATTCGGAGGATATGGTTAGAAAATGTATTACATACATTGGCATATGCAATATGTTTAGGACTTGGATGTCCACCTAACCGATCTAGGAATTGGATGGGATCCAATTGATCTTTGAGATCTACCTAGTTAAATAGCATACAGCTTGTTGGCCAAAGTCAAGGTTGTGTGTTATTTAACGGGATCCTAGCCCACTAGGAAATAGGATTTCCCGAGTTCTCAACAGAGGGTTAGAGACTTGATAAAAATAGTGGGAGGCTAGTATTGAATTTGCAATTTCGTTCAATACTTAGCCTTACGCGTCTTTCAAATTATTTCGTTTAATTAATTAAAATTAGTTGGACTAATTCATTGTTATTTTCTTGTAACAGTTTAGACTTTACCCATTTTATCGTTAACTAGATAGTTGGACTATCGTAGTTGAGATGGCAAGCAAGGTAAGTGTCCGAGACATCATCATGGGTGACAATGTCTTTAAGGGCACAACTTCGCTGATTGGGAAATGAACCTAAGGATAGTCCTTGGGGCTGAGAGGATGCTGTACACTATACAAACACCTCTCCCGCCTAAGCCCACTGACCCACTTGAGCTGGAGTTATGGAAAACTCACAGCAGTGATTGTGACACAGCTCAGGCTATTATGTTAGCTTCGATGACTCAGCACTTTCGTCGCCAAAATAGGGACTTGGATCCTTATAATATGATGGCTAGACTGCGAGATCTCCACCGCTTCAATAAGCGGATGGAGAGATATGAGTTGGTGAAGAAACTCTTCTGCGCCCGAATGACTGAAGGCGCATCAGTTGAGGCCCACGGGGCTCAAATGATCGCCGATATTGATGAGTTGGCCATTATGGGAATAGTCTTGGAGGCTGAGCTGACTATAGATATGATCTTACAGTCACTTCCTGATACTTGGAAACAAATCATAATCAACTACAAGTTGATGGATACGGATGACACTCTTGGAGAACTGTTATCCATCTTGAAAGAGTCTGAAAAAGAACTCCACAAAGGGGGCAAGCGCGAGGCGCACTTTGCATCAACCTCTCAGAGGCCAAAGGCTAGGCTCAAAGCTACTGGAGGAGTGAGGAAGAAGAAACATAAGAAAAAGGGTAAAGGCAAGTTGACAAAAGCTTCTGGGAAGCCAAGGGACAAGTCTCAAGATGTCTGCCTCAACTGCGGCAAGAAAGGTCACTGGAAACGTGACTGCCGAATGGGCAAAGGACACAAGGAGGATATCAAGGCAGGCAAGGCACTAGCCTCTGGTATGTTTGTTATTGAGATAAATATGACTACTTCTAGTTTTAAAAATTGGATTTTTGATTCTGGTTGTGCTGCTCATATATGTACTGATTTGCAGGATCTGCAGAATAGCAGGATGCTGGCTTCAGGGGAGATTGACCTACGAGTCGGAAACGGAACTCCAGTTGCTGTTTTGGCTGTAGGGACTTTTGTTTTGGAATTGCCCTCTGGGCATATGCTTAAACTTTTGAACTGTTATTATATACCTAGTTTGACTAGGAATATTATATCTGTATCTTTGTTAACCCAGCATGGGTACACTTTTGTATTTAGAAACACTGGGTGTTATTTATATAAAAATGATACAGAAATTTGCACTGCTGTTGCAAATAATAGCCTTTATATTTTGAATATAAATGAATCTCCTAAACATAAAATAACAAACAAAAGGCTCAAAAGGAGTAATCTAAAAGATGAAGCTTACATATGGCATTGTCGTCTAGGACACATCAACAAGACTCGCATATCCACACTTTCGAAGAGTGGATACTTGGACGGATTTGATCTTAATTCATATGATGTCTGCGAATCTTGTCTTTTAGGCAAAATGCCTAAATCACCTTTTAATGGTAATGTGAACGTGCCACAGAACTGTTAGCCCTCGTTCATAGTGACGTATGTGGGCCCATGTCTAGCCAGGCTAGAGGTGGATATCATTACTTCGTAACCTTTACGGATGATGCATCTCGTTATGGTTATGTGTATCTAATGAGACACAAGTCGGAAACTTTTGAAAAATTCAAAGAGTTTCGACACGAAGTAGAAAAACAAACAGGCAAGAGTATTAAGACATTGCGGTCGGAGACCGTGGTGGCGAATACTTAAGTTATGAGTTTCAAGATTACTTGAAAGAAAATGGTATTCTTTCACAGTGGACTCCTCCTGGAACACCGCAATTAAACGGTGTCTCTGAACGGAGAAACGTACCTTGTTAGACATGGTAAGGTCGATGATGAGTCGCACTGAGCTACCTATATCCTTCTGGGGATACGCTTTAAAACAGTGCAGTACTTATTTTGAATAAGGTTCCGTCAAAGTCTGTTGAACAGACTCCATATGAGATATGGACAGGGAGGAAACAGGTTTTCTCTTTCCTGAAGATTTGGGGATGCTGGGCATATGTTAAACGTTTGGAAGGTACCAAACTAGAACCCAAATCAGGTAAATGCCTTTTCATGGGATATCCTAAGGAAACCAAAGGATATTACTTCTATCACCCACAAGAGAACAAAGTATTTGTGTTGCTATACATGCATTTTTCCTTGAAAAGGAATTCCTAGATGCAGTGGTAAGTGGGAGGAAAGTAGAACTTGATGAAAATCGTAGTGATACTGTTCCTGGCAATGAATCAACGACGAACATGAACAGACCATCCAGGATGAGTCTGTACCACAATCTTCATATACACAAGGACCGCGTAGGTCGGAGAGAGTCAGGACAGTACCTGAGAAGTATGGGTACCTGATCACGGCTCATGTGGATATTAATCTTATTGAGGATAATGAACCGTCTACGTATTAGGAAGCAATACAGGATATTGATTCCGCTTTATGGCAAGAAGCCATGAAGTCCGAGATGGATTCCATGTATGCCAACCAAGTTTGGACACTGGTTGATGCACCAGAAGGTGTAAACCTATTGGATGCAGATGGATCTTCAAGAAGAAGACCGACATGGATGGCAACGTGCAAACTACAAAGCTAGGCTTGTAGCAAAGGGGTATCGTCAACAATATGGTGTTGATTATGACGAAACTTTCTCACCCGTTGCATGATTAAATCCATTCGGATAATGCTTGCAATAGCTGCATATTTCGATTACGAGATATGGCAGATGGACGTTAAAACCGCTTTCCTTAACGGAAACCTTTTGGAGGATGTTTATATGTAACAGCCTGACGGTTTTATCGTACCTAGACTTGCAAACAAGGTTTGTAAGTTAAATCGATCCATTTATGGATTGAAGCAAGCATCACGATCATAATCAACGTTTTGATGAAATCATAAAAGAATATAATTTCGTGCGAAACGAAGATGATCCTTGTGTATACAAGAAGGTTAGTGGGAGAGCACTGACTTTTATTGTCCTTTATGTCGACGATGTATTGCTTATAGGCAATGACATTCCCATGCTAACGTCGGTGAAAGCTTGGCTTTCATTAAAATTCTCCATGAAAGATCTTGGAGAAGCAGCCTTTATTCTGGGAATAAAGATCTACCGAGATAAATCTAGAAAGCTGCTTGGACTCTCCCAGAGTACAATATTGACAAAGTGTTGAAGCGATTCAGCATGGATCAATCCAAGAAGGGATTGATGCCAATGTTACGTGGTATATCTCTATCTAAGGACATGTGTCCTAAGACACAAGAAGAGAGAGATAACATGAGTCGGATACCGTTCGCCTCGGCAGTCGGATCGATCATGTATGCCATGATATGTACACGACCTGATGTGTCATAGATGCTTTGAGCATGTGCAGTCGCTATCAGGCCGATCCAGGTGAAGGTCACTGGATGGCAGTTAAGAATATCCTTAAGTATCTTAGACGAACTAAGGATGCTTTCTTAATTTACGGAGAGGAGAACTTGTGGTATCTGGGTATGCCGATGCAAGTTTCCAAACCGACAAGGACGACTTCAAGTCGCAATCCGGGTACATTTTTTTTTGAATAACGGGGCGGTGAGCTGGAAATCTTCCAAGCAAGATACTGTTGCCGATTCAACAACTGAAGTGGAGTACATTGCTGCGTCGGAAGCAGCAAAGGAGGCAGTTTGGATCCGAAAGTTCCTAATCGGATTAGAGTAGTTCCATTAGCAGCTGAGCCCGTTCCATTGTATTGTGACAATAACGGGGCTATAGCACAAGCTAAGGAAGAAAGGTCTCATCAACGATCCAAGCATGTTCTTCGGCGTTACCATCTGATTCGGGAAATTATACATCGTGGCGATGTAAAGATCGAGAAGGTCGCATCAGATAACAACATTGCAGATCTGCTGACGAAGGCTGTTTATCCGCATGTGTTTGAACGACATATACATAGTTCAGGTATTAGATGCTTGAGTGACTGGCTATAGGCCAAGTGGGAGATTGTTACATATGATGACCATAGCGTCACTGTTTTGTAAATGATATTGTATTATTGTACAAAATTAACTATGTAATAATAGAATTGCCTTTTGCTGTTTTGTAATTTATTTACTTTGACATATAAATGGCAAAAGTCCATATGATTAGTTCCGTATTGAGATGATATGAGACAGTATCAATACATAAAGGTTAATCATTAAATATCCCTAGTCAGAGTATTATCGAGATCGGACATCGATAATGCGGAATAGCCTAGTATTGCATTTGTGCATGTTGTGAGGGCACAACGGCATAGTTCTCATATATTTAAGTATAGGATACTTATGCAAGTGCGATAGGAGGTTGTGTTTTACCGATGGTACGAAAAAGCTTCGCTCTGGATAGACCCCGCAATCCCATGGTAGTCTGTCTGCGTGTCTATGGGAGGCCGCATCAGGGTAGGTGTATATGGTCTTAACCTGAGACTTGCATCGCTAGTACTTGCGACAATCGGTAAACTTTGGTTTTGGTGGTTGGGGACTTTAACCGGTTCTGTGTTCACCACTTCTGGGTTTATCAGGAATCGTAGTGTACTGGGTGTGATGTCAAGATGGAAGTATCACTTCAGACATATGAGTTGATGATCGCGCAGGACACAGAACTAGTACTCTATAAAAGGTTGCAACCGTCGGGACAATATGACCAGGTCAGGATTGTCCGATTTAAAGAGACTAGTTGTTTGATGTCCGATATATGTTTCGTACGGGGCAGACACACTTCCAGCCCCAGGCCTAACATGTGATCGTTCGATACTGGATCGATGTACGCGATACTACGGTATACTACGCTTGATATAGATCTAATATTCCAGTAAGAATATTTCTGGAGATTGGGTAGGCATGGCGCTTTGCTAGACCAACCTTGTCTTGTAAATCGGTAAAAACGTAGTACGAGGTACGTACGTGTTTGGATTATCCAACGACCGTATTTACTGCCAACATATCCGGAGATCTCTTGGGTCGCTTCCTGAAGATTCACCTATGATGTTTGATTCGAACTTTATTAATCTTGGATTAATAACGGAGAAACTTTATCTTGGATAAAATGCCTTATTAGGAGAGAGAGAGAGATCGATTAATTTGGAATTAATCGATAAAATAATATATTCGATATATTATTAAAAGAAATTAGATTTCGACGCGAAAATTAAAATTGGATTTTAATTCGGGCAAACGAATTAATTTAGAATTAATTCATTAGCGAACTAAATAGTAATTTCGCAAGGCGTAATTATTTAATTCACGTCGCGACGGAAATTCATTAATTCGGAATTAGCGAAACCGAGCCCGAAAGTGTTTGCGGACACATTCGTATTTTGAATCGAGTGGTATCCGCAAATCGCATCGCGATATCTCATTACTTGATACGAATAGATGATGGATGTATCTAGTCACCTTTAAGGGATGATACATTGTCTCTAATCTCAAAGTATGTAATGATGGCAAATGATGAATTTTATTTTGGAGGGAAAACACTTTCACGGTTTTTGAAGGGTTTTTGATTAAAAATTTCATTTTGGTATTTGATATCATTATTTTTACTTGCTTTTCATTTTTCTTCTCTCACTCACGTTTTTTGGTAACAAAAGGGAAAAGAAAAACAAAAGGGCTAACACTCCTCTCCTTCTTCCTTTGCTCACGCCGGAGCTTCCAACCAAAGGCAGAAAATTGTTTTTCATTCTCCAATTTTGCTAGCACAAGCAAGGATCAAAAGAGGTGATAGGGAAACCACTTGGAGCTTGGAATACTTGAAGATTTGCAGCTTCTCTTCATCTTCTTGCTTGGCCGAAACTTCTACCTTGGAGGCTCAAGGATCCTCTTCACCATTTTCGTCACAAAGCTTTGTAAGTATGTTTCCGCCATCCTTCAAGCTTTGCATGTATGTTACTTGTATTTCTATGGCTTAATCTTTCTTTGGGTCTAATTATAGAAACCAACAGTCCAGCCTTATTACCTCTCATTCTTTGTATTCTCTTCTCACCTATTCCCCTCAATGTAAATGAGGTTTCTTTAGAAGTGTAGTGTAACGGGTAGAAGTAATACTTGTGCTAGCGGGAGAGAGAAAGTGAGAGATTTGATATAGGATCAATGTAAAGTATCCATCAGCATATCATTATTATTTTTCATATGCGCTATATTATGTGTTTAGAATGCATGTTTAAGGTGTATGATGATGAGACCTTAACAAAGATAATAAATTGGTTGCCAATTTGCAAGCAAAAAACCCTCAAATAATTTAAACGTCTTCCTTCCATTGATTGATTCTCACTCAAGATCCGAGACGACATTGGTTTGTTGGCCAAAGTCAAGGCCTTTGTCTGTCGAAGATGTGTTGAATCACGAGAGCTTTGTTCCATATCAGTGTCTTGTCCAAGTTGTGGTTTGTTGGCCAAAGTCAAGACCACTTCTTGTCCATCGACATTGATTACGAAGCTTTCCATGGTCAATGGGTCACGCTTGACTGGGATCGCTAAGTTTGTTGTGCCAAAGCCAAGGCTTAGTTGATTCAGAGGAAAAAGGTTAGGTAATACATTGGATGTATTGGCATATATAAGATATATTTTTCGGACTTGGATGTCCCCCTACCGGATCTAGGAATTGGATTGGATCCAATTGATCTTAGAGATCTACCTAGTTAATTATCATACAATTTGTTGGCCAAAGTAAAGATTGTGTGATATTTAACGGGATCCTAGCCCACTAGGAAACACAGTTTCCCGAGTACTCAACAGAGGGTTAGAGGCTCACTAAGAATTTAATTTGCAATATTCGTTCAATTACTCGCCATAAGCGCTCAAACACATATCATTCGTCATATCGATTAAATGTTAGTTGGACTAATATTTAAATTGTTGTTTTAATAAATAGTTGGACTATATTCAAACAATTCATTTATAAGTGATTATATAATTGGATTATGATAATCAATATATATGATTTAATTAAAGTATAGTTGATTAAAATAGTTAGACTATAATAATCATTATATTTAATAGTACCTTAATTATTGATTAAATAGTTGGACTATTAAAATCAAGATTAAATTGAAAGATTGACGTTTAATTCATAATCCTAGGGAAATGTTTTAAATGGTTTTTATTTTCAATATTGGGAATAATTTCAGGATGGTCCTGGAAAAACTGATAAGTTATTTTATTTGATAAAATAAAATATTAGGCCTAAGCTTGGAGTTAAGCAAATAGTATAGCATAAATCTTTGGAAGATTATGTAATGATAACTAAGTGCTTAATCCATAATACTTACCGCATAAGACTCCATAATTTCTGAATCAGAACTAAGGATTAGATCCTTAAAGTATGATAATGAAATTGAAGGATCTTCATGAATCTATTAACTTAGATTTTAGAAGTACTAAATTGGGAAAGTTAATTCTTGAGAATTAATGACTATTCTCAAGGAGATAAAGTCAAACTTTGTAATTAGGCAAGTAGCGCAAGGCGCACTTTATTTCGATATTCTAGAAAGGCGAGGCTTGGGCAAAGGCTTCTGGAGTGTTGAAACTGGCAAAGGCATAATCATTATAATCTTCTGGGAAGATAAATGACATATCCCAAAATGTCTGCTAAATGTGACAAACGAGATTGCGGAAACGTGACTGCCGTTTGGACAAAGCAGACATGAAGGAATTGAAGAACGAGCAAGGCTCTAACTTCATATATGATTGTCATAATTATGTTCGTTACTAGTATTAAAATTAGATTTAAATACTTAGTGTGGTACATAAATATATATTGATGTTCATAATCTGTTTTGAACAGTATACTGACTTCAATTGAGATTAATCTGCGAATTGAAAACGGGATAAAAGTCGTTGTTTTAACCATAGATACCTTAGTTTAGGAACTACCTTCGGGTGTGTACCTAAATTAGGAAACTGTTATAATGTAACTAGTTTGACCAGATTCATTATCTCTATATCAGTGTTTAACCCGCTGCGGATTAACCTTTATATTCTAGAACACTAAAGTGTTTCATTATATAAAGATGATATTGAGATAAACACATTAGATGTGAATAACAGCATTTATATTTTGAATATAAATAAATCTCAAATATATATATGACAAATAAATAGCTTAAACTGATTTGATCAGGAAGAAATTAATTGTGGCATTGTTGTCTGGGACACAATTAAACAAGAATCGTATATCCGCACTTTTGAAGAGCGGGTATCAGGACTGATTTGATCCAATCAAATAAAGTCTATGAATCTAGTTTATTGGGCAATGTGCCTAAAACACTATTTACTTGGTAAAAGTGCAAATGCCACTGATCTGTTAGCCCTAATTCATAGTGAAGCAAGTGGGCCCATGTCTAGCTAGGCTAGATGTGGATATGAATATTTCGTCACCTGTACGGATGTGGCATCGCGTTATGGTTATGTGTTTCTTTTGAAGAACACAAATCAGAAACTTTTACAGTTTCGACACGAAATAGACAAACAGATCGGCTAAAGTATTAGACCGTCACGGTAAGAGCGTAATGGAAATACTTAAGCAATAACTTTCTAAAATACTTGAAAGAGTAAAGTATTCTTTCAAACGAGGACTCCTCCCGGAACACGTCAAAGTGACGGTGTGTCCGAACTGAGTAACCGAATTATGTTAGACATAATTAAGGTTAATCATGAGTCGCTCTGAGCTATCATTTCCTTCAACGGATAAGCATTAACAGTGCATAACTTATTTTGAATAAGGTTCCATAATAATCTGTTTGACAGATTTCATATTAGATATGAACAGGAAAGAAACTGGTTTTCACATTCCTGATAATTTGGGTATGCTAGGCATATGTTTGGATGATACCAAACTAGAACCCAAATTGGATATGTGACGAATTGTAGGGCATCATAGGGATACCATAAGTATTGTACTTATACAACTCACAAGAGAACAATTAGATTGTTGCTCACCATGCAGTTTTACTAAGAGGAATACCGATATGCAGTGGTAAGTGGGAGGATAGTAAAACTCGATGAAAATCAGAGTAATACTATTCCAAGCACCGATTCCTAATGGAACACAAATAGTTCATCAAGGATGAAACTATTACCATTAATCTTAGTATACACAAGAACCGCGTATGTCGGAGAGAATCAGAAAACAACCTGGGGTATGGGTTTCTGATCTCACCTCATAAAGATGTCTATCTTTTGAGGTATACCAACTGACTACGTATGAGGAAGTGATACAAGGTATCGAATCCCTATCATGACAAAGTGCCATGAGTCCGAAATGGATAATGCTTGCTAAAGCTGTGTATTTCATTTATGAAATATGACAGCTTTGCGGGAAAATCGCTTTCATGAAAAGGAAACCTTTTGGAGGATGTTTAAAACATCCTGGCGGTTTTGTCGTACTATAACTAGCAAACAAGGTTTGCAGGTTATTCGATCCATGTTTGGATTGAAGCAAGCATTAGGTTCTTGGAATTATCATTTTGATGTAATCATAATGGTGTATGATTTAATTCAAAATGAAAATGATTCTTGTGTATATAAGAGGGTCAGTGGGAGCGCACTGACAGTGGCTGTCCTAAATAAATAATGATAATACATCATTTCTTGGAAATGATATTCCCATAAATAACAATCGGTGAAAGCTTGGCTTTCATGAAACTCTCCGAGAAACTATACATTGAAAAATGTACGCGACCTGGTGTCTCATACGTCTTGAGCATATGATTCACACACAAGCCAATCCAAGTGATAGTCACTGGATTGAAGTTAAGAACATCCATTAGTATCTTAGAGAACTAAGGATGCTGTCTTAATCCATGGAGAATGAGAACTTGAAATGACTAGGATCACTACTGCAAGTTTCCTAAACCGATACAAATGGTACTGTACAATTTGAATAACGGTACAGTGAGCTGGAAATCTTCCAAGCAAGATTCTGTTACCGAATAAACAACAAATGAGGGTTATTGCTGCAGCCGAAGCAGCAATAGAAGCCTTCTGGGGTCGGTAAATATCTAATTAGATTAGATATAGTTCTTTTAGCAGCTGATCTAGGCTACAACACATGCTAAAGAATTAATGGTCTCATCAACGATCCAGATAAATACTTCGATATTCATCTGATTCGTTAGGAATATACATCGTGGCGATGTGATGATCGAATAAATCGTATTAGACGATAATCATGAAAATCCACTGACGAAAACCTTTTCTAAGCAATTTGAGCAAACCGTACATAGTTCGGGTGTCAGACACTCGAGTGACTGGCTATAGGCCAAGTGGGAGATTGTTGGACAATTATGACCCATATCGTCACTATTTGTACAGATCACGGTGTTGTTGGACAAATTAACTATGTGACAAAGGATTACACTCTTATCATTTGTGATTAGATCACCTAGATGTATAAATGATAAGAGGTCCCTATGATTAGTGCCTGGATAGAATGATATGAGACAGTATCAATCCATGAAGGCAGAATCATTAAATATCCCTAGTCAGAGTATTATCGAGATTGGACATCGATAAATATGTAAAAGACTAGTATTACACTTGTGCGCGTTGTGAGGGTACAACGGCATAGTTCTTATATATTTGGGTATAGGATACTCATGCAAGTGTAATAGGAGGTTGTGTTTTACCGATGGTACGGGAAATAGCTTCGCTCTGGATAGACCCCCTCGTAATTCCATTGGTAGTATGACTATGTGTCTATGGAAGTCCGAAATCAGGGTAGGTGTATTTGGTCTTAACCTGAGACTTGCACCGCTAATGCATACGACAATCTATATACTTTGGTTGAGGTCGTCCAGGGCTTTAACAGGTTATGTGTACGCCAATTCTGGGTATATCGAGAATCGTAGTGTGTTGGGTGTGATGTCAAGACGGAAGTGTCACTCCAGTCATATGGAGATGATGGTCACGTAGGATACGAGACTGGTTCTCTTAAATGCTGCAGCTATCGGGATAAAATGACAAGGTCATGTTTATCCAATTATAGAGACTAGTCGCCAGAGATCCGATATGTGCTTCGTACGGGGCAGACACATTTCCAGCCCCAGCCCTAGCACGTGATCATCCGATACTGGACAGAAATACACAATACTACGGTATACTACGCTTATATAGATCCTTATTCCTGTAAGGATGTTTCCGGAGAATTGGGGAGGCATGTCGCTTTGCTAGAGGCTAACCTTGTCTTGTAATTCGGTATAAACGTAGTACGAGGTACTTACGTGTTCGGATAGTCCGACGCCCGAATTTGCTGCCAAAATATCCGGGGATCTCATGGGTCGCTTCCCAAAGATTCACTGATGACGTATAACTCGCACTCTAAATTAATCTGGGATTAATTAGAAGAGAGAGAAAATTAATCTGGGATTATTTACGGAGATATTTTTTTTAGGATAAATATCATTAAAGAGAGATAACGATTAATTTGGAATTAATCAAGAAATTAATATATTTGATATATTAAACGAAATTGGATTTCGACGCGGAATTAAAATTAGATTTTAATTCGGGCGAGCGAATTAATTTAGAATTAATTCGTTAGCGATGTGAATAAGTGACTTCGCTAGCCGTAATCATTTAATTACGATGCAACGGAAAATTCGTTAATTTGGAATTAGCGAACCCGAGCCTGAGATTATTTGCGAGCGCATTCATATTTCAAATTCGAGTGCGGCACGTCAAATCAAGCGTCAAATCGCTAGTCGCATCAAACGTCAAATCACTTGTCACTTTGAGTGATGTGACTTGACAAGCTTTGATTGATGTGATTGAGTGATTGAATGATGTGAGTGGTTATGCTTTAATGGTTTGACTTTAAAAGCCAAATTCACATGAAATGCATGTGAAATTCAAATGAGTGTATTTAATACACAAATTTGGTAACACATCACATATTCTATCTTCCTCTCTACTCTATCATGTTCACGCCCAAAAATGGCCAAAAAATTTTTGGTTTATGTCAAGAAACCGTGAGTTAGGGGAGCAAGAGTGATGGTTTTGCGGCAAAATCATCAAGTGCTAGCACACTTACGAGACATGCGAAGGTGATAGGGAAGTCCACCCATGAGCCGAGAATCGTTTGACGACGCTTGGAGCTCAACAAATTGGAGACAAAAACCGAAACTAGTGAGCTCAAATCTGCACTGCAGTTCACGCCTAAACCAGTGAGCATTTTTGAATTTTTTTTGCTTCCGCGTCGTCACCGATCGATGTAAGTATTCCGCAAACTTCTCGATTGTTATTCGCACATTATTTCATGCTTATAATCGATCCTGGACCTTAATAGAAACCAACAAGATGATTATCACGCAGAGATACAGAACTAGTACTCTTAAATGCTGTAGCTATCGGGAGGTATGACTAGGTCATGATTATCCGATTACAGAGACTAGTTGCTAGTGATCCGATATATACTTCGTACGGGGCAGACAAAATTCCAGCGTAGGCCTAGCATGTGACATCCGATACTGGACCGTAATATGCAATACATAGTATACTATGCCTGATATAGATTATATATTCTTTGTTGAATATTTCTGGAGAATTGGGTAGGCACAGTGCTTTGCTAGAAGCCAACCATGTCTTGTAAATCGGTGAGAACGTGGTACGCGGTACGAACATGTCGGATAGTCCGACAACCGGATTTACTGCCAACATATCCGGGATCTCTTGGGTCGCTTCCCAAAGATTAACCGATGACATTTGACTCGAACAGAATTAATTTGGGATTAATTATGAGAGAGAGAAAATTAATCTAGGATTAATTGCGGCAAGAGTTTATCTAGGATAAAATTCTAATAGAAGAGAGAACGCGATTAATTTGACGCTTGATTTGATTTGCCGCACTCGAATTCGAAATGCGAATGCCCTCGCAAATAATCTCGGGCTCGGGTTCGCTAATTCTAAATTAACGAATTTTCCGTTGCAACGCAATTAAATCTAATTTAATTAAATAATCATGCCAAGCATAATTACTATTCACGTCGCTAACGAATTAATTCTAAATTAATTCCCTCGCCCGAATTAAAATCTAATTTCAATTCCGTGTCGAAATCCAATTTCGTTTAATATATCGAATATATTAATTAATCCATTAATTCCAAATTAATCGTTATCTCTCTTTAATTGATATTTTGTCCCAGATATAATATCTCCGCAATTAATCCCTGATTAATTTTCTCTCTCTTCTAATTAATCCCAGATTAATATATAGTGCGAGTTATACGACATCAGTGAATCTTTGGGAAGGCGACCCATGAGATCGCCGGATATGTTGGCAGTCAAATCGATCGTCGGGCTATCCGAACACATAAGTACCAAGTACTACGTTTTACCGATTTACAAGACAAGGTTGGCCTTTAGCAAAGCGCCATGCCTACCCAATTCTCCGGAAATATCCTTACAGGAATAAGGATCTATATCAAGCGTAGTATACCGTAGTATTGCGTATTTCTGTCCTATATCAGATGATCACATGCAAGGCCTGGGGCTGGTAAAATGTCTGCCCCGTACGATGCATATATCGGATAACGAGCAACTAGTCTCTTTAGAATTGAATAACCATGACCAAGTCATATTATCCCGATGGTTGCAACCTTTATAGAGAACCAGTTCTGGATCCCTACGCGATCATCAACTCCATATGAATGGAGTGACACTTCCATCTTGACATCACACCCAACACACTACGATTCTCGATATACCCAGAATTGGCGTACACAGGAACCGATTAAAGCCCTGGACGACCTCAACCAAAGTATATTGATTGTCGTATGCATTAGCGGTGCAAGTCTTAGGTTAAGACCAAATACACCTACCCTGATTTCGGACTTCCATAGACACGTAGTCATACTACCAATGGAATTCCGAGGAGGTCTATCCAGAGCGAAGCTGTTTCCCGTACCATCGGTGAAACACAAACTCCTATTACACTTGCATGAGTATCCTATACCCAAATATATGAGAACTATGCCGTTGTGCCCCCACAACGCGCACAAGTGTAATACTAGTCTTTTACGCATTCATCAATGTCCAATCTCGATAATGCTCTGACTAGGGACGTTTAATGATTTATCCTTCGTGGACTGATACTGTCTCATATCATTCTCTGTCCAGGAACAAATCATAGGGGGGCCTCTCATCATTTATACATCTAGGTGATCTAATCATAAATGAAAGAGTGCAATCTCCTTTGTCACATAGTTAATTTGTACAACAACACAGTGATCTGTACAAATAGTGACGCTATGGGTCATAATTGTCCAACAATTGTGTCTGCCTCGTACGAAGCACATATCAGATCTCTGGTAACTAGTCTCTATAATTAGATAATCATGACCTAGTCATATTATCCTGATAGCTGCAGCATAAAAGAGCACCAGTTCCGTATCCTACGTGATCATCATCTCCACTATGACTGGAGTGACACTTCCATCTCGTAATCACACCCATACACTACAATCTCAATATACCCAGAAGAGGCGTACACAAAACCCGGTTAAAGCCCTGGATGACCAAAACCAAAGTATATTGAATGTCGCAAGTATTAGCGGTGCAAGTCTTAGGTTAAGACCAAATTTACCAACCCTGATTCGGACTTCCATAGACACATAGTCATATTACCAATGGAATTCTGAGGGGTATATCCAGAGCGAAGCTATTTCCGTACCATCGGTAAACACAACCTCCTATTACACTTGCATGAGTATCCTATACCCAAATATATGAGAACTATCTCGTTATGCTCCCACAACGCGCACAAGTGTAATATTAATTTTTTACGCATTATCGATGTGCAATCTCGATAATACTCTGACTAGGGATAATTATTGATTAAACCTTCGTGGATTGATACTGTCTCATATCATCTCAATCTGGAACTAATTATATGGACCTTCTATCATTTATACATCTTTGTAATCCAATTACAAATGATAAAAGGGCAATTTCCTTTGTCACATAGTTAATTTGTAGAACAACACCATGATCTATACAAATAGTGATGCTATGGGTTATAATTGTCCAACAATCTCCCACTTGGCCTATAGCCAATCACTCAAGTATTCTACACTCGAACTATGTACGGTTCGCTCAAGCTTCTACTAAGAAAATGCTTTCGTCAGCGGATTTACAGTGTTATCATCTGATGCGATTTATTCGATCATCACATCTCCACGATGTATGATCCACACGAATCAAATGAATATTTGAAGTATATATCTGGATCGTTGATGAGACCTTTAATTCTTTAGCCTGTGCTGTAGCCTAGCTCAGCTGCTAACAGAACTACTCCTAATCTAATTAGGATTATTATAGATCCAAAAGGCTTCTATTGATGCCTCAGCTGCAGCAATATTCCGCTTTTGTTGTTTATTCTGTAACAGTATCTTGCTCAGAAGATTTCCAGCTCACTGTTCCATTATTCAAACTGTATAGTACCGTTATTACGACTTATAGTCATTTTTATCGGTTAGGAAACTTGCAACAGTGAACCCATTCACTTCAAGTTCTCTTTCTCCATAGTATAAGACAACATCCTTAGTTCCTCTAAGATACTAAAGGATGTTCTTAACATCAATCCAATGACTATCACTTGGATTGGCCCGATTGTGACTCCATATCCTCAAATCATATGAGACACCAGGTCGCGTACATTTATTTCAATGTACGAGTCCTCGGAGAGTGCCAACAACTTTTAGATCTATCCCAATAGATCTTTATTCCTAGAATAAAGGTTGTCTCTCCCAAGAATTCTACGGAGAATTTTAATGAAAGCCAAGCTTTCACCGATTGTATTACGGGAATCTCATTTCCAGGAAATGACTTGTCATCATTTTATAGGACATTCACTGTCAGTCCGCTCCCACTAACCTCCTTATATACACAAGAATCATTTACGTTTTGAATTAAATCATACACCATTATGATTACATCAAAACGATGGTTCCAAGAACGCAATGCTTGCTTCAATCCATACATGGATAGAATAACCTGCAAACCTTGTTTGCTTGTTTTGGTACGACAAAACCATCAGGATGTTGTAAACATCCTCCAAAAGGTTTCCGTTAAGGAAAGCGGTTTTGGCATTCAGCTGCCACATTTCATAAATGAAACATGCAGTATTATCAAGCATTATCCAAATCTATTTAATCAAGGCAACAGGTAAAAAGTTTCTTTGTAATCGACACAATGTTGATAACGATACATTTTCGCAACAAGCCTAGCTTAGTATGTTGGTATGTTGCCTTCCATGTATGTCTTCCTTGAAGACATATATAGTACCGATAGGCACAATGCCTTGCGGTACATCAACTAGTATCCAAACTTAGTTGATATACATGGAATCCATTTCGGACATCATGGCATTTTGCCATAATATGGAGTCGATACCTTGTATCACTTCCTCATACGTAGTCAGTTTGTTTCCTCAATAAGATTGACATCTTTATGAGGTGAGATCAGAAACCAATACCTCCCAGGTTGTTTTCTGACTCTCTCCGACTTAAACGGTTCTTGTGTATTCGAAGATTATTGGAATAGTTTCATCCTTGATGAACTATTTGTGTTCCATTAAAGAATCGGTGCCTGTAACAGTATTACTCTGATTTTCATTGAGTTTTACTTTCCTCCCACTAACCACTGCATGTAGGTATTCCTCTTAGGAAAACCGCATGGCGAGCAACAATTACAATGTTCTCTTGTGAGTTGTATAAGTACTATACTTTTGATTTCCATAGGATAACCTACAATTTAGGCACTTATCTGATTTGGGTTCTAGTTTGGTATCATCCAAACATATGTCTAGCATACCCAAATCATCAGGAATGAGAAAACCCAGTTTCTTTCCTGTTTATATCTAATATGAAGTCTATCAAACAGATTTTTATGAAACCTTATTCAAAATAAGTTTTGCACTATTAATGCTTATCCCTTGAAGGAAAATGGTAGCTCAGAGCGACTCATGATTAACCTTATCATGTCCAACAAAAATTCGGTTTCTCCGTTCAGACACACCGTCCAATTGACGTGTTCCGGGAGGAGTCCTCATTGAAATAATACTATACTCTTTCAAATTTGAGAAACTTATTGCTTAAGTATTTAATCATGGTCCAATCATGGTGTTTAATACTTTAGCCGATCTGTTTGTCTACTTCGTGTCGAAACTCTTTGAATTCATCAAAATTTCTGATCCGTGTTTCTTAAGAAACACATAACCATAACGCGATGCCACTTCCGTAAAGTTCACGAAACATTCATATCCACTTCTAGCCTAGCTAGACATGGGCCCACTTACGTCACTATGAACGAGGGCTAACAGATCGGTGGCACTTGTACTTTTACCAAGTAAAAGGTGTTTTAGGCACTTTGCCTAATAAACTAGATTCGTAGACATCATTTGAATAGAATCAAATCCGTCCTAGTATCCATTCTTCAAAAGTGTGGATATACGAGTCTTGTTTAATGTGTCCCAGACAACAATGCCATTTATAAGTCTCAACTGATTTACTCAGTTTGAGCTATTTGTTTGTCATGTTATATGTTTGAGATTCATTTATATATTCAAAATATGAATACTGTTATTCATATCTAATGTGTTTATCTCAATATCATCTTTATAAAATAAAACACTTTAGTGTTCTAGAATATAAAGGTATATCCGCAACGGATTAAACCCTGATATAGAGATAATGCTTCTAGTCAAACTAGTTACATTGTAACATTTTCCTAATTTAAGTACATACCTGAAGGGTAGTTCCTAAATTTAGGTCTCTACTATCAAAACAGCGACTCTCGTCCCGTTTTCGATTTGAAGATCAATCTCAACTGAAGTCAGTATCCTCCTTGTCAGCAGATTCTGCACATCAGTACATTTTATGTACCACACTCAGTATCTAAAATCCAATTTTGATACTAGTAGCGAACATGTTTATGACAAACATATTTGAAGTCGGAGCCTTTCCCGTCTTCAGTTCCTTCATGTCTACCTTGTCCATACGGCAGTCACGCTTCCAGTGACCTCGTTTGCCACAGTTTAGGCAGACATCATGGGATATGTCATTCGTCTTCCTAGAAGATTATAATGACTTTCCCTTTCCCCATTTTCCACACTCCATAAGCCTTTGGCCAAGCCTTGGCCCTCTGGGATGTCGAAGTAAGATGCGCCTTGCGCTTCTTGCCCTATTGCAAACTCTGGTTTTGTCTCCTTGAGTATAGCCATTTACTCTCCAAGAGTTTACTATTGCAATTTAGTACTTCTAAGATCTAAGGATAGATCTATGAAGATCCTTCAATTTCATTATCATATTATAAGGATATAATCCTTAGTTCTGACTAAGAAATTAATGAGTCTTTTTGGCAAGCATAATGGATTAAACACTAAAGTTATCATCACATGAATATTCCAAATATCATGTTCTACTATTTGCTAACTCCGGGCTTAGGCCTAAGATGTTATTTTATCAAATAAAATAACTTCTCTCGTTTCCAGGACTATCCTGAAATTTTATTCCCAATTTGAAAATTAAAGCCGTTTAAAAAACATTTTCACCCAGGATTTTTTTTTAAACGTTAATCTTTCAGTTATCTTGATTCCATAGTCCAACTATCGAATCAACAATTTTAGGTACTATTAATTATAATGATTACTATAGTCTAACTATATATCAACAATAATTTAATTAGTTAAATTCAATTATATTGATTACTATAATCCAATTATAAAATCAACTATAATTGAAATTAGTTAATTCAAATATATTGATTACTATAATCCAATTATATAATCAACTATAAATGAAATAGTTTGAATACAGTCCAACTGTTTAATTAAAACAACATTAAATATTAGTCCAACTAATATATTAATTTTATTGACGAAAAATTGAAATGAGCGTGTATTGGCAAGTAACTAAACGAATATTGCAAATTTAATACTTGCCTCCCACTATTTTTCGGCGAGCCTCTAACCCTCTGTGGAGTACTCGGGAAACCTTGTTTCCTAGTGGGCTAGGATCCCGTTAAATAACACACAATCTTGATTTTGGCCAACAATTGTATGATAATTAACTAGGTAGATCTCTAAGATCAATTGGATCCCATCCAATTCCTAGATCCAGTAGGTGGACATCCAAGTCCGAAACATATATCTTATATATGCCAATATATCCAATATATTGCCTAACCTTTTTCCTCTGAATCAACTAAGCCTTGGCTTTGGCACAACAAACTTAGTGATCCCAGTTAAGCGGAACCCATTGACCTTGGAAAGCTTCGTAATCAATGTCGATGGACAAGAAGTGATCTTGACTTTGGCCAACAAATCACAACTTGGACAAAACACACCGATATGGAACAAAGCTTCATGATTCAAACACATCCGCGAAGAAAAGGTCTTGACTTTGGCCAACAAACCAATGCCAGTCTTGGATCTTGAGTAAGAATCACTCAATGGAAGGAAAAACGCTTAATATGTGTTGAGGGTTTTTCTCGTAATTGGCAACCAATTAATTATCTTTGTTAAAGTCTCATCATCATACACCCTTAAACATGCATTCTAAAAACATAATAAGGTGCGTATAAATAAAATAATAATGATATGCAGATGGATACTTAAACACATTGTTCCTAGAACAAATCTCTCCATTTCCTCTCTCCCGCTAGCACAAGTATTACTTCTACCAGATTACATAACACTTCTAAAGAAACCTCATTTACATTGAGGGGAATATGTGAGAAGAGAAATACAAAGAGTCAAGAGGTAATAGGTTGGACACGCAGGTCCAATTAATAAATTCTAAATTTATTACAACAATTTCCAAAATTGCCCTCACTCATCTAATATCTATCTGATATACATTATTCATACATCGTATCCATGTATTCACACAAGCATATTATCAATCAATCTAATCCAATTAATTAATCTGAATATTAATGACCATCCAATGTTCAAACAACGATTTGATTTTGCGCGAGTCCAACTCGTTTTGCGAATAAGTACTCAAAGTACGAATTCTTGAATTATATTAAACTACAACATTAAATCCAATTTAATTTGTATTTAATACTAATTCTATATTTAATTCCAAATTAAATATTACACTTTATTAATGACCCTTTAGCGACTTAGATTCTAAATCCAATCTATACGGGTCTCAAAGCCCGATTAACATCCAATGTTAATTTAATTTAAAGTCCAATGGGCTTTCAATTAATTTCTTAAGGCATGGACTTTTGGTCAATATGGGTCAAACTCAAATACCAAAGCCCATTTAAGGAATCACCCTTATTTGCCAAGAAACCAATTTAGGCCCATTAGGCCCAATTAAAATTAAAGGTCCATTAAGTCGTAATTGGACTTTATGGATATGGTTTTGTGCCCAATTGGATCCAACCAATTAGCCTAAACCAAACTTGGCCCAACTAAGGCCATTAAGCCCAATTACAACTTTACAAGCACAATTCCAAATTTGGCCTATTTAATTAAATTACCAAAATTCCAAATTTCATAATTTAATTAACCAAAGTGTATGCCATAATTAATTAACCAAATTAACATTTCCAAAATACTAATTCACTCAATTAATTATGCTCATCATCATCAAAACATGTCCAACACATTTTAATCAAAAATCAATCATTTTCCATGTTTTAGGTCACGGCAATTTAGGGATTTTTTGTCCGATTCCGAATTCAATCCAATTAAATCCTAAATCAACATTCCCCAAATGATTTCAACTCATACAATGATCAAAATCAAAAAATACACCATGACATTAGGGCACCACTAGTTTCGGCCAAGCCTAACATATTGGGGAAAAATTATCCAATCCAATATTCATCAAATTGACAATGCATAACACAATGTTATCATCATTTAAGCATATCCAAACAATCAATTTCACTCAAACATGCTCAAATCAATTTTGCCCAATTTTACCCTAATTCAATTTCATGCTCAAAATGGCTCTAATACCATTGTTGGGTTTATATTAAGTCCCAAGATCATTTTCAAGCAAGAAACATGTGCGAATACAACAATGAAAAAATGGTGGAATCATACTTACATTTATCGGTTATGCGATGCGAGGAACGACAAAACATTTTCTCCCTCCCCTGAGCTCACGGCAATAGACTATTTTGTCCTCCTCCATTTTCGGTCAACCTCCATTGATGGATCTCCAAGCTCCAAGCTTTGCAAATGGTGATTCCATGCTCACAAGTTGGTTTCCCTATCACCTTGGATGACCCTTTATGTGCTAGCAATGGAAAGATTTGCCACAAATCTTCCTTATTTCTTCCTCTTGTTCACGGTTTGGAGAAGAAAAATGAGAGAGGAAAATGTTGGCCCTTGGCTGAATTTTGGGAGAGAGAAGAGTGAAGTGTGTTGGTTTGGTTTTCTAAAAAACTTAATACCAAAAATCCATTTCCAAAAATTTGTAAATGGCTTTCCAAAAGTCAATTAAAATTGTGGAGCCAAAAAGCAATTAATGTTTTCCAACTACCACCATCAATCACAAGTGACAAGTTGTCACATCACTCAAAGTGACTAGACATCACATCAATTGATTGACTAGTGATTTGACGCTTCATGTGAATTGTGGGCCGCACTTAAATTTGCAATGCGAGTGGGCCCGCAAACACTCCCGGGCTCGGGTTCACTAATTCCAAATTAACGAATTTTTCCGTTGCGACGTAATTAAATCAAATTTAATTAAATAATTATGCCTAGTAAAATTACTATTCACATCGCTAGCAAATTAATTCTAAATTATATCGTTCGCCCGAATTAAAATCTAATTTTAATTTCGGTCAAAATCCAATTTCGTATAATATATCGAATATTTATTTTATCGATTAATTCCAAATTAATCGTTTCTCTCTTTAAATAATATTTTATCGCAGATAAAATATCTCTGTAATTAATCCAAGATTAATTTTCCCTCTCTTATAATTAATCCCAGATTAATAAAGTGCGAGTCATATGTCATCGGTGAATCTTCGGGAAGCGACCCATGAGATCCCCGGATATGTTGGCAGTAAATCCGGTCGTCGGACTATCCGAACACGTACATACCTAGTATTACGTTTTTACCTATTTACAAGACATGGTTGGCTTCTAGCAAAGCACCGTGCCTACCCAATTCTCCAGAAATATTCTTATAGGAATATATGATCTATATCAGGCGTAGTATACGTAGAATTGCGTATTACGATCTAGTATCAGATCTCACATGCAAGGCCTGGGGCTGGTATTGTGTCTGCCCCGTACGAAGCACATATCGGATCTCTGGTAACTAGTCTCTATAATCAGATAATCATAACCTAGTCAAATTATCCCGATAAATGCAGCATAAAAGAGCACCAGTTCCGTATCCTACGTGATCATCATCTCCACTATGACTGGAGTGACACTTCCATCTCGACATCACACCCAATACACTACGATTCTCAATATACCCAGAAGAGGCGGACACAGAACCCGGTTAAAGCTCTGGACGACCAAAACCAAAGTATATTGATTGTCGCAAGTATTAGCGGTGCAAGTCTCAGGTTAAGACCAAATACACATAACCTGATTCGGACTTCCATAGAAACATAGTCATACTACCAATGGAATTCCGAGGGGTCTATCCAGAGCGAAGCTGTTTCCGTACCATCGGTAAACACAACCTCCCTTACACTTACATGAGTATCTTATACCCAAATATATGAGAACTATGTCGTTATGCTCCCACAACGTGCACAAGTGTAATACTAGTCTTTTACGCATTATCGATGTCCAATCTCGATAATACTCCGACTAGGGATATTTAATTATTAAACCTTCGTGGATTGATACTGTCTCATATCATCTCAATCTGGAACTAATCATATGGACCTTCTATCATTTATACATCTTGGTAATCCAATTACAAATGATAAAAGGGCAATTTCCTTTGTGACATAGTTAATTTGTACAACAACACCATGATCTGTACAAATAATGATGCTATGGGTCATAATTGTCCAACAATAGACGCTATCTAATTATGTCAAATAAATAAAACCAGCCATAGAGGCGGTATAAACATTAATCATTATTATTAAATTATAATATCTATATTATAATTAAAGTGAGATTGACCTACCTTATCATATTAAAAGCTTCACCCTTTACTCCCGCAAAAAGAAGTTACCTAATCATGCTTGAATGAAAACAGACAGAATTTTATTACTAAAAATAAAGAAGAAAATACAAGAAAACTGATATCAAACACACAAGAAACTTTCTTCCTAAGTTTTACAGAGAAATCCTTGAAGAAAGCATGAGTTTTACATCAAATTTGGCATGCTATTTATAGGCAAATATAAAGGCTTCCACTAATTTCTCCACCAAACATGGCACCAAAAATGCCACCAAACATGGCACCAAAAATGCCACCAAACATGGTACCAAATATGGCACCAAATATGGCACCAAACATGGCACCAAATCCTCCACCAAACATGCAAGTATCTTTTTTCGAAGTTTTTTTTTCCAATTTTTTTTATTTTTTGATAATGACTTTAATAATTACACATAATACACTTTAGATTTTTCATCCATTTCGGTCTTGAAAACTTCAGAATTCGAAATTCTTATGAACATAAAAGTTGTAGATCTTTGATTCTTCTTTCATCTGGAACTTGAATCAATTCAATCCGATATCGAAGTAAACAGTTATGGCCAAAATACGAAACTTGCGTAAAGTTAAAATTTCCAAAATTGTACTTCGTTAGAATGCCATTTCAAGTTTCCAACCTCGAAAATCCAAATATCAAGTCCAGCTTTTGCCCTTCGTTGTTCCACATTTTTTCCTGAATGATTCTATTGAGTCCCGATTTTATTTTATCTGTAAAATAAATAAAAACACATAAAAACGTTCATAAAAGTCGAGAACTATACAAAATATTAAGTAAAATTGATGGTAAATATTGATATATTTTCTGCTCATCACACCCCCAAACCTAATATTTTGCTAGTCCTCGATCAGAAAAATAAAATAAAATGCAATAAATAACTTTAAAATAAATTATGAACGTATTAATCAATTCATTGTATCCACAATAATCATAAATGTAGTTGAAAAATAGAGTAATATTTTTGTCCTAACGTTATATTGGAATTCACACTTTTTTGACAATGAAATTTTTTCTTTGCTTTTTTTTTTAAAAAAAAGAAAAACAACGTCTTCAATCCTTGTAACGAGCTTTGGGCAAGTGACTCCTAAACCAGTTGGCTTTAGGGCACTAGGTGTTAAGACACCCCTACGGACTTAATTTTCCGGGTCTCAGATGTTAAAAGTTCTACTGTTTGACGCAAACAATCACTGCTTACTGAGGCAAGACGTCCGGTTACTAAGTAGGAACTTTATTATTATTAGCTCAGGCTCTACCGTTTGACGCGAACAATCACTGCTTACTGAGGCAAGATGTATGGTTACTAAGTAAGAGCGAGGTTAATTATTTATATACACACAACCAAATTTTTTTTTTATTCCATCACTTTTAAGTGTTATTTCCAATAAACCAGAGCACTGAATATTACAAAATTTTTCACTTACAACCCATGTCTATATGTTACCATGTATATTGATAATACCTGTCAAATGAGCATATGTAGATCAATTTAATCAATATTATGGAGGATTCATGAATTTAAATAATTCAAAATAAAATAAACAAAAATTAACTTGTTACGAATCAAACTTAGATATGTCTCAGGAGTAGAAACTTTTTACTCAGCTATCTCAAGACACAATTCCACTTGGTTAGTAAAGTTAAAAACATCAAAATAAATTTTTTTTTGTATTTTTTTTAAATACAGCAAAAACAACACACAAAGTTTAACAACAACAATAAACAAGATACTAATCAACAATTCCCTCCCCCAAACCTAATTGAGACATTGTCCCCAATGTCATAAAAAGAAGAAGAAGAGTTTAGAAGGCAGTACCTGGTTAGCTTGGAATTGTCAATTATATCTACATCTAAAAAGAAAACTAAAGGTTAAGATCCATATGTATCCGACGCTTCTTATCACGATCATTATCAGACCAGTTCAACTTGGAAAGGATAGGGTCAATATTGTTGGACAAAATGACCCATAGCGTCACTATTTGCACAATCATTGTGTTGTTGTAGCAAATTAACTATGTAACAAGGAAATTGCACTCTCGTCATTTGTGATTAGATCACCTTAGATATATAAATGAAGAGAGGTCCCTATGATTAGTTCCTGGATTAGATGATATGAGACAGTATCAGTCCACGAAGGATTAATCATTAAATATCCCTAGCCGTAGTATTATCGAGACTGGACATCGATAATGCGGAATAGGCTAGTATTGCACTTGTGCGCGTTGTGAGGGCACAACGGCATAGTTCTCATATATATAAGTATTGGATACTTGTGCAAGTGCGATAGGAGGTGTGTGTTTCACCGATGGTAGGGAAACAGCTTCGCTCTGGATAGACCCTTCGGAATCCCATTGGTATTATGACTAGGTGTCTATGGGAGGCCGAAATCAAGGTAGGTGTGTATAGTCTTAACCTGAGACTTACATCGCTAATACTTACGACAATCGGTAAACTTTGGTTTTGGTGGTGGGGGATCTTAACTGGTTCTGTGTTCACCTCTTCTGGGTTTATCAGGAATCGTAGTGTATTGGATGTGATGTCGAGATGGAAGTGTCACTCCAGTCATAATGGAGATGATGTCACGCAGGATACGGTATTAGGGCTCTTAAAGTGATGCGCATCCAATCGTGATATTATGACCAGGTCATGAATATCCGATTATAGAGACTAGTTACCAGACATCCGATATGTGTTTCGGACGGGGCAGACACTTATCCAGCCCCAGCCCTAGCACGTGATTATCCGATACTGGGCCAATATGCACAATACAATTGTATACTACGCTTGATACAGATCTAGATATTCTTTGATGATATGTCCGGAGAACCTGGGAGACTTGGTGCTTTGCTAGGAGTCAACCTTGTCTTGTAAACGGTAGAACGTAGTACTTGGTACGTACGTGATTCAGATACTCCGACGACCGTATTTACTGCCAGATTATCCGGGGATCTCATGGGTCGCTTCCCGATAATCCACCGATGACGCACAACTCGCACTCTTGATAATCTGGGATTATAATAGAAGAGAGAAAAAAATTATCTAGGATTAATAACGGAGATATTTTATCCGGGATAAAATGTCGTCTAAAGAGAGAGAGAACGATTAATTTGGAATTAATCGACGAATTAATATATCGATATATTAAACGAAATTAGATTTCGACGCGGAATTAAAATTAGATTTTAATTCGGGCAAACGAGTTAATTCAGAATTAATTCGTTAGCGACGTAAATAATAATTTCGCCAGCGTAATTATTTATTTAAATTCGATTGAATTAACGTCGCGACGTAAGCTCGGTATTCGGAAATATCGAACCCGAACGCGTGAGTGCCGTGGGCCCACTTTCATTTGGAAACGTGTGGGGCCCACATGAACATGTCATTCTAATGCTTTGCATGTAGATAGTGTACAATGCACTCAATGTTATTGCATGGAAATTGAGTGTTTGACACTCTAAGCTATTGCATGTGTAGTGTCAAAATTTATTATTAATTTAATAAATTATGGCATAAATATAAATTGATTTTTGGTAAATCATTTTTAATTAACATAACACATTTTTCTCTCAAAATTTCTCTCTTCCTCTCACGGTAATGGTGGCCATTTCTTCACTGTTTTTGAACCAGTTTGGGCGTGAGTTTAGGGGAGCAAGAGTTGGGTTTTCATGGTGAAAACCGCAAGTGCTAGCACACTACGAGTCTTGGCGAAGGTGGTAGGGAGGTTCCCCCATGAGACGGGATCCATCCGACGAAGATTGGAGCTCCGTTTCTTCACCCAATTTTCTGTTTTGCAGGGCAGTGGACTGCTGCAGTGAGCTTACAAAGGCAGTGCGTTTTTGGGCTTGAATCGTCTCCAAATCGACTCTACCACGATCAATGTGAGTATTCCGCTACCTCCGTTGATGTGTTCACACATAATTTCATGTCTTGTTTGATCTTGGGACCTTATAGAAAACCAACAATGGCATCAAGAGCTTATGTTGCAAGCATGAAATTTGTAGGGTTTAAAATTTGGGTAAATGTTTGTTGAGCATGATTTGAATGAATTGTTTTGTTGAGTATGCTTATCCATGTTTAAATTCATTTGGTTGGACTAATTTGATGAAAATGATTTGGAATTATTTTCCCCAAATTATATGCCTTGGCCGAATGCAAATTTGATTTTGAATCATTGGAATTTTGTTGATTTTAATTCATTGGATGAGTTAAAATCATAGGATGATGTTAATTTAATGTCAATTGGATTGTACTTTGAATTGAACATAAACCCTAATTCCATGTGTTTGGCCGAATGGATATGCCCTAGTGTTGTCTTGGAAATTTTTGATTTTGATAATTGGATGTATTGAAAATCATTCGGGATATTTAATTAATGTCGATTGCGGATTAATTGGATTGAAACCGAATTGGACATGAAATCACTCCCTTGGCGAGAACATGAAGCATGTAAATGGGTTTGATTTTTCATTATGGTGTTTGACATGTAATAATGAATTAAGCATGATTAATTGGACTAATTTGGTGCTTCGGAAATATCGATTTAGTCGATTATCATATAATGCACTTTTGGTAATTAAATTGTGAAAATTGGATTTTTGATTTAATTAATTGGGCCTAATTTTGGAAATTAGAATTTAATGTTGTAATTGGGCCTTTTGGGCTTGATTTATCAAGTTTGGTTTAGGCCAAGTGGATTGGATCCAATTGGGCCCAAAACCTTACCATAAACCATAAGCCCAATTGCGACTAATGAACCTTTAAAAGTTTCAATTGGGCCTAATGGGCCAAGATTGATTTATGGGCTTATGGGGTAAATCCCGGATTGACTTTGGTTATCGGTTTGACCCGAGTTGACCAAAAGTCCACGCCTTAAGAAATCAATCAAAGCCCATTGGACTTTAATTGAATTGACGTTGGACGTTAATCGGTCTTTGAGACGCGTTACGATTAGATTTGGAATTTAAATCGTAAAAGGTTTATAATAAAAGTGTAATATTTAATTTGGAATTGAATAGTGAATTAGTATTAAATACATGTTAAAATTAGATTTAATGATGTAGTTTAATTTAATTCATTCATGTTCGTGCTTTACGTACTTGTTCGCAAAAACGAGTTTGACTCGAACAAAATCAAATCGTTGTTTGAACATTGGATGATCACTTAATTATCAGATTAATTAATTTGATTAGATTGATTGATAGCATGCTTATGTGTGTGAATACGTGGTTGTGTTGAATGAATAATGTATATCGGATGGATATTAGTCGGGTGGGCAATTTTAGAAATTGTTGTAATAAATCGATTTATTAAATTGGACCTGCGTGTCCAGCCCTAATCACCTTCTTTCTCTTTGTATTCTCTTCTCACCTATTCCCTCTATGTATATGAGGTTTCTTTAGAAGTGTAGTGTACGGGTAGAAGTAGTACAAGTGCTAGCTTGAGTGAGAAAGGGAGAGATTTGATCTAGGATCAATGTGTTAAGTATCCATCCGCATATCATTATTATTTATTTTTCATACTCGCTTTATTATGTATTTAGAATGCATGTTTAAGGGTGTATGATGATGAGACCTAACAAAGATAATTAAATTGGTAGCCAATTTGCACGCGAAAAAACCCTCGTTCTATATTAAGCAAATATCCTTCCATTGAATGATTCTTGTTCAAGATCCGAAGTTGGCATTGGTTTTTATTGACCAAAGTCAAGACCTTTGTCAATCAAGGATGTACTTGAATCATGAGAGTTTTGTTGCATATCGGTGTCTTGTCCAAATCGTGATTTTTATTGACCAAAGTCAGATCACTTTTTGTCCAAAGACATTGATTACGAAACTTTCCTCGTCAATGGGTCCTGCTTAACTGGAATCATTAGGTTTGTGTTTGGCCAAAGTCAAGGCCTAATGATTCGGAGGATATGGTTAGGAAAATGTAATGGTTACATTGACATTATACATATGTTTCGGACTTGGATGTCCACCTAACCGGATCTAGGAATTGGATGAGATCCAATTGATCTGAGAGATCTACCTAGTTAAATAGCATACAGCTTTTTATTGGCCAAAGTCAGGGTTTTGTGTGTTATTTAACGGGATCCTAGCCCATAGGAAACACGGTTTCCCGAGTACTCCACAGAGGGTTAGAGGCTCGACGAAAAATAGTGGGAGGCAAGTATTGAATTTGCAACATTCGTTCAATTACTCGCTAACACGCTCATTTTTTTACTCGTCATATAATTAAAAGTATTAGTCGGACTAATATTTTATGTTGTTTTAAATATATATATATAGTTGGACTATATACAAACTCATTCATATATAGTTGATTTTGTAATTGGATTATAGTAATCAATATAATTGAATTAAATGATAGTTGATTTTATAAAGGGATTATGGTAATCAATATTAAAATTATAGTTGATTAAATAATTGGGTTATTGTAATCATTATAATAAATAGTACCTTATTAAAATTGATTAAATAGTTGGACTATTGAAATCAAAAGGAATTGAAAAGTTGAATATTTAAATATTAATCCTTGGATTAAATGTTTTAAATGATTTAATTTTCATTGGAATTAATAATAGGTTAATTTATTTGATAAAATAACTTATTATGACTAAGCCGCATAATAAGCAAATAGTGAGCATAAAGTCTTTGGAAGATTTATGTGATGATGACTTTAGTGCTTAATTAATATACTTATAATAAATCTATCTTTAGATTTAAAAGTATTAAATTACAATTAATAATTCTTGGAGAATTAATTGACTATTCTAGTGGAGAAAAGTCAAAGTTTGCAATTGGGCATGTAGCACAAGGTGCACATCATTTCGATATTCTGAAACCAAGGCTTGGCCAAAGGTTTGTGAAATATTGAAAAGGTAATTGACATATCCCAAAGTGACTACCATTTGGATATGGAAGACACGAAGGAATTAAATAGGGAGAGGCTCTAACTTTAAAAATATTTGTCAAAGTTATGTTTACTACTAGTATTAAAATTGGATTTTAAATACTTAGTATGGTACATAATACATATATGTATTGACGTTCAGAATCCGCTGTGAGCTGGATACTGGCTTCAAGCCGAGATTTCTCTGCGAATTGGAAATGGGACGAAAGTCGCTGTTTCGACCGTAGATACCTAAATTTAGGAACTACCATTTGGGTATGTACTTAAATTAGGAAATGTTATAATGTAACTAGTTAGACTAGAGACATTATCTCTATATCAGTGTTTAATCCGATGCGGATAAAACCTTTATATTCTAAAACACTAAAGTGTTTCATTATATAAAGATGATACTGAGACAAATACATTAGATGTAAATAACATAATTTATATTTTGAATATAAATAAAATCTCAAACATATAAATGACAAATAAATAGCTCAAATTGATTTGATCAATAGAGACTTATTTGTGGCATTGTTGTCTGGGACACAATTAAACAAGACTCGTATATCCACACTTTTGAAGAGTGGGTACTAGGACTGATTTGACTATTCAAATAAGGTCTACGAATCTAGTTTACTAGGTAAAGTACCTAAAATACTATTTACTAGGTAATAGTGTAAAGGCCACCGATCTGTAAACCCTATTCATGGTGAAGTAAGTGGGCCCATATCTAGCTAGGCTAGATGTTAACATGAATATTTCGTGACCTTAACGGATGTGACATCACGTTGTGGTTATGTGTTTCTTTTGAAGAACACAAATCAGAAACTTTTAGAGTTTCGACACGAAGTAGACTAACAGATCGGCTATAGTGTTATTCCGCCACGGTAATACCGTAATGGAAAATACTTAAGCAGTAAGTTTCATACGTACATGAAAGAGTATGGTATTCTTTCAGATGAGGCTCCTCTCTCGAACACGTCAGTTAGACGATGTGTCTGAACTAAAACCGAATTTTGTTGGACATAATAAGGTTTATCACGAGTCGCTCTGAGCTACTATTTCCTTCAACAGGATATGTATTAACAGTGCAAAACTTATTTAGAATAAGGTTCCATATAAATCTGTTTGACAGATATCATATAGGATATGAACAGGAAGAAACTAGGTTTCTCATCCCTGATAATTTGGGTATGCCAGGCATAGCGTTTGGATGATACCAAACTAAGGACCCAATTGGATTAGTGCCAATATAGGTTATCTTAAGGGAAACCTTAAGTATAGTACTTGTAAATCCCACATGAGAACAATATAATTGTTGCTCACCATGCGGTTTTCCTGAGAGGAATACCGATATGCAGTGGTCAGTGGGAGGATAGTGATACTCGATGAAAATCGGAGTAATACCATTCTAGGCACGAAGTCCTTAATGGAACACAAATAGTTCATCTATGATGAATCTATACCATTAATCTTTAAATACACAAGAACTTCGTAGATTGGACAGAGTCAGAAAACAACCTAGGGTATGGGTTTCTGATCTAACCTCATAATGATGTCAATCTTATGGAGGTGTACCATCCGACTACGTTTATGAGGAAGTGATACGAGGTATCGACTCCCTATTATGGCAAAGTGCCATGAGTCCGAAATGGATTCCATGTATAACAACTATGTTTGGATACTAGTTGTTGTACCACAAGGCGTTGTGCCTATGGTACATTAAACGTCTTCAAGGAAGACATACATGGATGGCAACATACCAACGTACAAAGCTAGGCTTTTGACGGAAAGGTATCGTTATCAACATTGTGTTAATAACGGTTCAACCTTTTACCTGTTGCCATGGTAATCCATTTTGAAAATGCTTGAAAATAACTATATATTTCATTTATGAAATATGTCAGTTATAAATCAAAATCGCTTTCCTGAAAAGGAAACCTTTTGGAGGATGTTTACAACATCCTGACGATTTTATATAACCGACAAACAAGGTTTGCGGGTTATTCGATCCATGTTTGGATTGATGCAAGCATAAGGTTCTTCTTGGCTGTTATTTTGAAATAATCATAATGGTTTATGATTTGATTCAAAACTAAATAATTCTTGTGTATATAAAGAGGTTAGTGGGAGAGCGCACTGACAGTGAAATTCCCATAAAGCTATTGTCGAAAGCTTGGCTTTCATAGAAATTCTCCGTAGAATTCTGGGGAGTAACAACCTTTATTCAGGAATAAAGATCTACTGGGATAGATTTGGAGTTGTTAACACTCTCTGGGAAAATTGTACATTTAAAATGTACCTGTATTGGTGTCTCATACGCTTCAAGCATATGGAGTCACACAATCAGGTCAATCCAAGTGACAGTCACTGGATTGAAATTAAGAACATCTGTTAGTATCTCTGAGAACTGAAGATGCTATCTTAAACTATGGAGAGGGAGAACTTGAAGTGACTGGGATCACTGCAGCAAGTTTCCAAACGATTAAATACTGCGGTACTATAAAGTTTGAATAACGGGACAGTGAGCTGGAAATCTTCAAGCAAGATAACTGTTACCGAAAAAACAACAAATGCGGATTATTGCTGCAGCTGAGGCAGCAATAGAAGCCATTTGGATCGATAATAAATCTAATTAGATTAGATATAGTTCTGTTAGCAGCTGAGCTAGGCGTCAGCACAGGCTAAGGAATTAAAGGTCTCATCGACGATCCAGATATATACTTCTATATCATCTGATTCGTTCGGATCATACATCGTGGCGATGTGATGATCGTATAAATCGCGTCAAACGATAATCGAACAAATCCGCTGACGAAAACCTTTCCTCAGCAATTTGAGCGAACCGTACATAGTTCAGGTGTAGGACACTTGAGTGACTCGCAATGTGCCAGTGGGAGATTGTTGGACAAAATGACCCATAGCGTCACTATTTGCACAGATCATTGTGTTGTTGTAGCAAATTAACTATGTAACAAGGAAATTGCACTCTCGTCATTTGTGATTAGATCACCTTAGATATATAAATGAAGGAGAGGTCCCTATGATTAGTTCCTGGATTGAGATGATATGAGACAGTATCAGTCCACGAAGGATTAATCATTAAATATCCCTGCCGTAGTATTATCGAGACTGGACATCGATAATGCGGAATAGGCTAGTATTGCACTTGTGCGCGTTGTGAGGGCACAACGGCATAGTTCTCATATATATAAGTATTGGATACTTGTGCAAGTGCGATAGGAGGTCGTGTTTCACCGATGGTACGGAAACAGCTTCGCTCTGGATAGACCCTTCGGAATCCCATTGGTATTATGACTAGGTGTCTATGGGAGGCCGAAATCAAGGTAGGTGTGTATAGTCTTAACCTGAGACTTACATCGCTAATACTTACGACAATCGGTAAACTTTGGTTTTGGTGGTGGGGGATCTTAACTGGTTCTGTGTTCACCTCTTCTGGGTTTATCAGGAATCGTAGTGTATTGGATGTGATGTCGAGATGGAAGTGTCACTCCAGTCATAATGGAGATGATGTCACGCAGGATACGATATTAGGGCTCTTAAAGTGATGCGCATCCAATCGTGATATTATGACCAGGTCATGAATATCCGATTATAGAGACTAGTTACCAGACATCCGATATGTGTTTCGGACGGGGCAGACACTTATCCAGCCCCAGCCCTAGCACGTGATTATCCGATACTGGGCCAATATGCACAATACAATTGTATACTACGCTTGATACAGATCTAGATATTCTTGATGAATATGTCCGGAGAACCTGGGAAGACTTGGTGCTTTGCTAGGAGTCAACCTTGTCTCGTAATCGGTAGAACGTAGTACTTGGTACGTACGTGATTCGGATACTCCGACGACCGTATTTACTCTGCCAGATTATCCGGGGATCTCATGGGTCGCTTCCCGATAATCCACACCGATGACGCACAACTCGCACTCTTGAATAATCTGGATTATAATAGAAGAGAGAAAAAATTAATCTAGGATTAATAACGGAGATATTTTATCCGGGATAAAATGTCGTCTAAAGAGAGAGAGAACGATTAATTTGGAATTAATCGACGAATTAATATATTCGATATATTAAACGAAATTAGATTTCGACGCGGAATTAAAATTAGATTTTAATTCGGGCAAACGAGTTAATTCAGAATTAATTCGTTAGCGACGTAATAATAATTTCGCCAGCGTAATTATTTATTTAAATTCGATTGAATTAACGTCGCGACGTAAGCTCGGTATTTCGGAAATATCGAACCCGAACGCGTGAGTGCACGTGGGCCCACTTTCATTTGGAAACGTGTGGGGCCCACATGACACATGTCATTCTAATGCTTTGCATGTAGATAGTGTACAATGCACTCAATGTTATTGCATGGAAATTGAGTGTTTGACACTCTAAGCTATTGCATGTGTAGTGTCATAAATTTATTATTAATTTAATAAATTATGGCATAAATATAAATTGATTTTTGGTAAATCATTTTTAATTAACATAACACATTTTTCTCTCAAAATTTCTCTCTTCCTCTCACGGTAATGGTGGCCATTTCTTCACTGGTTTTGAACCAGTTTGGGCGTGAGTTTAGGGGAGCAAGAGTTGGGTTTTCATGGTGAAAACCGCAAGTGCTAGCACACTACGAGTCTTGCGAAGGTGGTAGGGAGGTTCCCCCATGAGACGGGATCCATCCGACGAAGATTGGAGCTCCGTTTCTTCACACACCCATTTTCTGTTTTGCAGGGCAGTGGACTGCTGCAGTGAGCTTACAAAGGCAGTGCGTTTTTGGGCTTGAATCGTCTCCAAATCGACTCTACCGATCATGTGAGTATTCCGCTACCTCCGTTGATGTGTTCACACATAATTTCATGTCTTGTTTGATCTTGGGACCTTATAGAAAACCAACAAATATTTGGTTCAAACGTCAAAAGTTGGTCAATTAAAGTACTGGTCGTTCTGGCAGTGAAGAGGATATCTTTTACGGGTTTTGAAAGGAATCCATTTCTCTTGGCATCTTCAAGAAATACAAAAATAAAGTCAAAAAATCCATCAACAGTAAACAGTCCAATTGGTTTTCTGGTGTATGTTCAAGTTCGCCCAAGATTTCACTGTGAATATTTCCTCTATCTTCCCCAAGCCACCTGGCAAAGAAATAAAAATATCAGCACGATTAATCATTTCAACAAGTTGTTCGGACATACCTGACACAATGCATTCCTCTATGTTTGATTGTCCGATAAGATTCGCGTCCGCCAAAGGTTTTAGGATGATTCCCAATACTTGACTACCTCCTTCCTATACGGCCCTTGAAATGTATCCCATCAGTCCAAGATTGCCACCGTCATATACCAAGTGTATATTCCTCTCTGCCATGACTTTACCCAATTATTTTTCTGCTTCAACGAATTCTGGTTTAGATCCAGCACTAGTTCCACAGAACACACAGATGTTAATGACTCGTCTTCTTGAAGTTGCTTCCATTTTTTTTTACTCTCTCAAATCTGGATATCTTGAAGAGAGCAATGAAGAGCTGAAAAGACAAAGAAATTAAAATAAAAATATTTACAAGGAGTCGTGATTGTGGCTCACATCTTTTTCCAGTAACGGCTTGAATGACCTCTATGGGCCAGGGACAAACTTCCCATTCAATTTTCTTATAAATTGGCAAACATGGTCTTTAAAGTCAGATACCCAAGACTCAAATGTTGTCTTTCTCTTTGAAATTGTGTATATAAATTACTAATCTTATTATGAACATATCCACTGGAATGCATCTCAAGAGTCAATGATATATCATCTAAAGACTCATTACTCATGCATCCCTAATGAATTTTATTTTATCTTTGCGATTATCAAACACAATTCCTAAAGAATGACAACGAGTATTGCATGTACATCGTGCATATTTATAACAAACACCTAGTCATTTAGCTATTCTTTTCTTAGCATAAGTGATTTTTCCTAAACTAGGTAGAAATGAAATAAAAGAGACAGATGACTCACCTGCCAAGCGAATGTTGGAGTTCTACGGTCCCAAGGATCGAATAATAAGCATAAAAATATGTATGAATACAATCAACGAAGTTGCATAATACTTACATCGAGCGGTTGAGCGACGCGGTGGACACAAAAATTCATTTTCTGCCTTCCTCCAAGTCACGCAGTGGGCTGTGATGATGTCCTCCATTTTCGGCTTTGGTCCATGCTCCAAGCTCAAGCTTTTTCGAATGGTATTCCAAGCCCACGGGTGGGTTTCCCTATCACCTTCACATGTCTATTTGAGTGCTAGCTCTTGATGTTTTTGCCACAAAAATCATCACACTTTGCTTCCCTTCATTCTCTCGTTTTTGCCCAGAAAAAACAGAAGAAGAAATGCCCACCATGGGGTGAGAGGAGAGTGAGAAAGTTGTTGTAAAATTGTATTAGATTTTTTTTTTCAAAAACAAATAAACATATACCAATTTTTTTCTTTTTCAAAAACGTCAAACCAATAAAGGCTTGCCAACTACCAATATCAACTCCCATCAATCAATGAATAATGACTGGTGTCAATCACTCAAAGTGAAAGACATCCACCACTTGATTGACGAATGATGTGATGCTAGATGCGACTAGCGATTTGACGCTTGATGTGACTTGCGTGCCGCACCTCGAATTCAAAATGCGAATGCGCTCGCAGAAATTTCCGGGCTTGGGTTTGTTAATTCCAAATTAACGAATTTTCCATTGTGACGTAATTAAATGATTGCGCCTAGAGAAATCACTATTCATGTCGCTAACGAATTAATTCTAAATTAACTCGTTCGCCCGAATTGAAATCTAATTTTAATTCCGCGTCGAAATCCAATTTCGTATAATATCGAATATTTATCGATTAATTCCAAATTAATCATTTTCTCTCTTTAATTAATAATTTTATCCCAGATAAAATATCTCCGTAATTAATCCCAGATTAATTTTCTCTCTCTACTAGTTAATCCCAGATAATAAAGTGCGAGTCATACGTCATCGATGAATCTTCGGGAAGCGACCCATGAGATCCCCAGATATATTGGCAGTAAATACGGTCGTCGGACTATCCGAACACGTAAGTACCTAGTACTACGTTTGTACCGATTTACAAGACAAGGTTGGCTTCTAGTAAAGCGCCATGCCCACCCAATTCTCCAGAAATATCCTTACTGGAATAAGCGATCTATATCAGGTGTAGTATACGTAGTATTGCGTATCTCGATCCAATATCGGATGTCACGTGCTAGGTCTGGGGCTGGAATTGTGTCTGCCCCGTACGAAGCACATGTCGGATCTCTGGTAACTAGTCTCTATAATCGGATATACATGACCTAGTCATAATATCCCGATAGTTGCAGCATATAAGAGAACCAGTCCCGTATCCTACGTGACCATAATCTCCACTATGATTGGAGTGATACTTCTATCTTGACATCACACCCAACACACTACGATTCTCAATATACCCAGCAGAGGCGTACACAGAACCTGTTAAAGTCTTGGACGACCAAAACCAAAGTATATTGATTGTTGTAAGTATTAGTTGTGCAAGTCTCAGGTTAAGACCAAATACACCTACCCTTATTTCGGACTTCCATAGACACATAGTCATACTACCAATGGAATTCCGAGGGGGCTATCCAGAGCGAAGCTGTTTCCCGTACCATCGGTAAACACAACCTCCTATTACACTTGCATGAGTATCCTATACCCAAATATATGAGAATTATGTCGTTATGCCCTCATAACGCGCACAAGTGTAATACTAGTCTTTTACGCATTATCGATGTCCAATCTCGATAATACTCTGACTAGGGATATTTAATGATTTATCCTTCGTGGATTGATACTGTCTCATATCTTCTCAATCCAGGAACAAATCACAGGGACCTCCTATCATTTATACATCATGGTGATCTAATCACAAATGATAAGAGAGCAATCTCATTCGTCACATAGTTAACTTGTACAAAAACACTATGATCTGTACAAATAGTGACGCTATGGGTCATAACTGTCCAAAAATCTCCCACTTGGCCTATAGCCAGTCTCTCGAGTGTCTGACACCCGAACTATGTACGGTTCACTCAAACTACTGAGAAAAGGCTTTCGTTAGCGGATTCACATGATTATCATCTGATGCGATTTATACGATCATCACATCGCCACGATGTATGATTTGAATGAATCAGATGAATATCAAAGTATGTATCTGGATCGTTGATGAGACCATTAATTCTTTAGCCTGCGCTGTAGCCTAGCTCAGCTGCTAATAGAACTATATCTAATCTAATTAGATTTGTTATCGACCCAAATGGCTTCTATTGCTGCCTCAGCTGCAGCAATAACCCGCATTTGTTGTTTATTCAGTAATAATATCTTGCTTGGAAGATTTCCAGCTCACTGTTCCGTTATTCAAACTGTATAGTACAGTTATGCTCGGTTAGAAAACTTGCAACAGTGATCCCAGTCACTTCAAGTTCTCTTTCTCCATAGTTTAAGACAACATCCTTATATCTCTAAGATACTAATGGATGTTCTTAACATCAATCCAGTGACTATCACTTGGATTGGCCTGTTTGTGAATTCATATGCTCAAAGCGTATGAGACACCAGGTCGCTTACATTTATTCAATGTACTATTTCTCGGAGAGTTTTTATGAAAGACAAGCTTTCGCCGATTTTATTATGGGAATATCATTTCCAAGAAATGACATATTATCATTATTTTATAGGACAACCACTATTAGTGCGCTCCCACTAACCCTCTTATATACACAAGAATCATTTTCGTTTTGAATTAAATCATAAACTATTATGATTACATCAAAACGACAATTCCAAGAATGTAATGCTTGCTTCAATCCAAACATGGATCGAATAACCTGCAAACCTTGTTTGCTAGTTTGTGTACGACAAAACCTGACAGGATGTTGTAAACATCCTCCAAAAGGTTTTTCCAGAAAGTGATTTTTCCATTCAGCTAACATATTTCATAAATGAAACATGCAGCTTTAGCAAGCATTATCCAAATGGATTTACCATGGCAACAGTTAAAAGGTTGAATCAAAATCAACATAATGTTGATAACGATACCTTTCCGCTATAAGCCCAGCTTAGTACGTTGGTATGTTGCCTTCCATGTATGTCTTCCTTGAAGACTTATATAGTACCAATAGGCACAATGCCTTGCGGTACATCAACTAGTATCCAAACATAGTTGGTATACATGGAATCTATTTCGGATGTCATGGCACTTTTCCATTATAGGGAGTCGATACCTTGTATCACTTCCTCATACGTAGTCAGTTGGGATTCCTCAATAAGATTGACATCTTAATGAGGTGAGATCAGAAACCCATACCCCATGTTGTTTTCTGACTCTCTCCGACTCACGTGATTCTTGTGTATTCGAAGATTACAGGTATAGTTTCATCCTTGATGAACTATTTGTGTTCCATTAAGGAATCGGTGCCTGGAACAGTATTACTCCGATTTTTATCGAGTTATACTATCCTCCCACTTACCACTGTATATAGGTATTCCTCTTAGGAAAACCGCATGGTGAGCAACAATTAAATTGTTGTAGGCACTGCATTTTTGCATGTGAGTCCCTATTATGAGTCTCATTTGGAGTCACTACCTTTTAAGTCGAGGAAGTTGCGGGAAACGGTCGTCGAAAGGGAATCGGTAGTTCGTTATATTTTTTTCGCTTGTTTAGCTCCAGGCTCACTCGTTGGACCTCCGTTTTAAAGCACCCTTAGCCCAAACCCCATAAGACACAAGCCAAGCCCATCTCACCCAAGCCCAATCCAAGAAATAATTAAAACATGTCACAAATTTAAATTAAAAACCAATTAAATTAAATTAAAATCTAATTAAATTAAATTCCTAATTTAATTAAATCACCTACAAATTAAATAAATCTCTCCCTAAATTTAATTAAATCACTCACCTAATTTAAATAATTCCCCACCAAAATTACAATTATTCCTTTCCTTTAATAAACTAATAAAATACATCCCTATTTTATTTGATTTATTTCCTTATTCAAACAAATCCATGCAAACCCTAATCCTCATACCATCTCACTATAAAAATAGCAAAAAATCAACCCTTCCTCCTTGGCCAATCACCACGGCACAAACAAAAAAAATAAAACAAAGAAACCCTAATACAAACACCCAGCCTCTTCCTTCATCTCTCGGCCCCCTCTCACCTCTCTCATCTCAGCACCACAATTAGCCACGGCCTCACGCAAACAAGTCCCTTCATCCAGCCTGCCCTTACGTTCACCAGCCCTTCACGCGGGCCTTCCTTCCACGCACCTGAACCAGCCTCACATTCTCCAGCCCTTCAGCGCATAAAGCCACTCAACCAGCCACAAGCCCACGTAGCAACCACAAACCGACCAGAGACCCTCACAAAAACAACCACACTTAAAGACTCTATCCCTCACGTGAACAAATAAACTCATGATCCCATGCATGTGTGAGCCACTCACGCATAGTCCTAAAAGCAGCCCTCCACTACAAACAAAACACTCTCAGCACACAGTCTGGTGACTCCACTGGGGATAGAGAATCAGCCCCGAAATAATGTCTTGTAATATTATGATTTGTGCTTTAAGTTAACCGTTTCTGTAGTGGGTTGAAAGGGGTGTAATCAAAGGCATTATTAAGGCTAGGTGATGGTTCGATTTCTTCCTTCACTCACTACCTTTTCATAAGGAAAAGCTGTGAAGGCACCGAGATAATCATTACTTGTGGCTCATTGTGATGGACTAATTTAGAGGACTCGTTGTTTATTCCTGTCACCAAGCGATAAGAGCCTAAGAGGCTAGGGTACTTAAGAGAGCCTCGCTCCACCCTCCCTCTGGGGAATCTACAATGGGAAATCCATCTGATAGTCAGTCACACACCATAACTCGCTGACACGTACCGTAAGGTATAAAAAAGGTGCGCTCACTTGGTCGCTCGAACCCTTGAGTAGGGAGTCCTAGTTTTGGGCAATCCTTCGTCAGCGAGAGTCTTTGTCTACACTCCCGTAAATCCACACATGAACCATAGTTATGTGACCATAATAATTGTCTCTTTGTGCTTGTGTTTGATAACATTGTCGTTTGGATCCATCCGGACCTTTTGTCATGAGGTATGAGCTTGTTGGGCCATTTAAACTGGGACAAGAACATATCTTATGATGATTGGGCCAAAAGCTTCTAAAACGCCAATGGGCCATTATATGTTTGTGTTTAGGAACATTTTCATTTGGATACGGTTGGACTTCTTGCCATGAGATGTGAACTTGTTGGGCCATTTAAATTGGGACGAGTTCACTCCTATGACAGTTAGCCCAAAAGCTTCTAAAATAATGATTGGCCGATTTGTGTGAAAATTTTAATGCGTTGATATATTTCTTATATCGCATGCATCTCATGCATCACATGCACCTCATGCATACATGGACCATGTTAACCCCATTTTGTCTTAAAAGCCATCATAGATACCCTTTGGTTAGGGAAGATGGTAGACTTATCAAAACACCGAGCAGCCACCAAGAGTACCGGCAGAAGACCTAACCCAACAGGATAAGAAACTCAATCATGCATGCATGCATGCATACACGTAACATATTTGCATCCTTTTTGTGTCGGTTCTGTTTTGTAATAAAAGGTTTCAAATGAGAAAAAGAGAAAACGTCAAATGCAAGCCAACCAGAAGCAGCAACAGTACAATGTCAGTAGTCTTCAGGAATGAATCACAGGGGCGAGGCCCATATCAGTATCAGTCTAGGGGCGAGGCCTATATCAATATCTGTCTGGGGGCGAAGGCCATATCTGTATCAGTCTGGGGGCGAGGCCCATATCAGTATCATTCTGGGGGCGAGGCCCATATCAGTATCAGTCTGGGGGCGAGGCCCATATCAGTATCAGTCTGGGGGCGAGGCCCATATCATCAGTATTAGTCTGGGGTGAGGCCCACATCAGTATCAGTTTGGGGCGAGGCCCATATTAGTATCAGTCTGGGGGCGAGGCCCATATCAATTTCAGTCTGGGGGCGAGGCCCATATCAGTATCAGTTGGGGGTGAGGCCACATCAGTATCAGCTGGGGGTGAGGCCCATATCAGTATCAGTTTGGGGCAAGGTCCACGTCAGTATCAGTTTGGGGTGAGGCCCATATCAGTATCAGTTTGGGGGGCGAGGCCCACATCAGTGTTAGTTTAGGGGTGACGCCCACATCGGTATCGGTTTGGGGGTGAGGCCCACATCAGCATCATGCATCCATACATACATGCATACATATCATATACATAAAATTTTTGTTTTGTATTCGCAGGATTGTAGCGGCAAAGACCACCTCATCAAGTAACGGCTCAAAAATGAGCCACATTCTCAGACAGCACGGTTCAGAAATGGACCGCTACCACAACAAAGGCCGAAAATGGCACTCCAAAATGGAGCACACACAACAGATGCTGAAAATGGCGTTCTAAAATGGAGCACACACAACAGATGCCGAAAATGGAGCTCCAAAATGGAGCACACACAGCAAATGCCGAAAATGGCGCTCCAAAATGGAGCACACTCATGAATGCATGCATACACGTAACACATTTTGGCATTCGTTTTGTGTTTGTTTTGTATTCGCAGGTTTTGAAGAAGAAAAGAGAAAGCGGCAAAGAACAAGCTAATCAGAAACGGTGAAAAGCACAGCATCAGATTCAAGTAATAAATCCCAGGGTTGAGGCCAATTTGTGTTTGAGTTTTGGGTATGACACTCTGGGGGCGAGGCCCACATTAGCATAAACATCAGTTTGAGGGCAAGACCCACATAAACATCAATCTGGGGGGCCCACAGTCAGCTCAGTTCGGGACCAAAGCCCAAATTCAATACAATTCAGGAACAAAACCCACATTCAGCACAGTTCCGAAATATAGCCCAGGAGAATAAAGCTCTTGTTGGTTTCTATGATAAGTCTCAAGATCAAAATGAACAAAAGAAATGCGAATGAATAACGAAGAAATATGGCGGAAACATACTTACAACGAACGGATTTGGATTTGTTGATGAACATAATTTCTTCTTCCAAGTAGTCCAAGATTCTAACAAGGCAATCCATAATGCTCCAAGCTTTGTTTTGTCTTCCCAAGCTATTGAATAGGTTTCCCTAATCACCTTGTATGATCCCTTGAAGAGTGCTAGCTCAAGATGAAAGAAAAATCCAATATTTCCCTCTAAAATAGCTCACGGTTTCACTGGTTTTTGAGAGAGAGAATGGGTTCTGTTTTCTTTTCTATTTTAGGCTTCAAAAACCGTGTATGAGATAAGAAAAAAAAAATACCAATATGGTATTAGGTTTCCAAAAGTCAAAGCCAATTTTGGCTCCAAAATTGCAATAAATGGCCACCTACTTGTGTCATGAATAGTGACAACATGTCACTAATGAAAGACTTTGACATCTATCATTAATCAGTGACAAGCGATGTGACTTGTGGGCCCCGCTCGAATTTGAAACGCGAGTGGGCCCGCAAACACCTCCGGGCTCGGTTTCGCTAATTCCAAATTAACGAACTTTCGTCGCGACGTAATTAATAATTAAGCCTAGCGAAATTACTATTCACGTCGCTAACGAATTAATTCTAAATTAACTCGTTTGCCCGAATTAAAATCTAATTTTAATTCCGTGTCGAAATCCAATTTCGTTTAATATATCGAATATATTATTTTTGTCGATTAATTCCAAATTAATATTTCTCTATCTTCAAATAGTACTTTATCCAAGATAAAGTGTCTCCACAATTAATCCCAGATTAATTATGCTCGGATCATATGTCATCGGTGAATCTTCGGGAAGTGACCCAAGAGATCCCTGGATATGTTGGCAGTAAATACGATCGTCGGACTATCCGAACACGTGTGTACCTCGTACTACGTTTTTACCGATTTACGAGACAAGGTTGGCTTCTAGCAAAGCGCCATGCCTACCCAATTCTCCAGAAATATTCTTACTGGAATATACGATCTATATCAGGCGTAGTATACAGTAGTATTTTGTATTGCGATCCAGTATCAGATGTCACGTGCAAGGCCTGGGGCTGGAATAATGTATGCCCCGTACGAAGCACATATTGGATATCAACAACTAGTCTCTTTGAATCACATAATCATGACCTTGTCATATTATCCTGATGGTTGCAACACAATAGAGAACCAGTTCTGAATCCCTACGTGTTCATCATCTCCATATGTCTGAAGTGATACTTCCGTCTTGACATCACATCCAATACACTACGATTCTCAATAAACCCAGAAGAGTCATACACAGAACCTGTTAAAGCCCTGGACGACCAAAACCAGTTTATCGATTGTCGCAAGTACTAGCGATGCAAGTCTCAGGTTAAGACCAAATACACCTACCCAGAAGCGACTCCCATAGACACATATACATACTACCAATGGGATTCCGCGGGGTCTTTCCAGAGCGAAGCTGTTTTCCGTACTATCGGTAAGCACAACCTCCTATCGCACTTGTATAAGTATCCAATACTTAAATATATGAGAACTATGTCGTTATGCCCTCACAACGCGCACAAGTGCAATACTAGTCTATTCCGCATTATCGATGTCCCTCTCGATAATACTACGAATAGGGATATTTAATGATTAAACCTTTATGGATTGATACTGTCTCATATCCAATCCGGAATTAATCATAAGGACTTTTACCATTCAATTTCAAAGTAAATAAATTACAAAACGGTAAAAGGCAATTTCATTACAACATAGTTAATTTTGTACAAAACATATTGTCTTTTACAAACAGTGATGCTATGGGTCATAACTGTCCAACAATCTCCCACTTGGCCTATAGCCAGTCACTCAAGCATCTAATACCGGAACTATGTACATGTCGCTCAAACTTTTGCTGAGGAATCGCTTTCGTCAGCAGATCTGCCATGTTGTCATCCGATGCGACCTTCTCGACCTTCACATCGCCACGATGTATGATCTCTCGAATCAGATGGAAACATCGAAGAACATGCTTGGATCGTTGATGAGACCGCGGTTCCTTAGCCTGTGTTATAGCCCCGTTATTGTCACAATACAATGGAACGGGCTCAGCTGCTAACGGAACTACTCCTTAATCCAATTAGGAATTTTCGGATCCAAACTGCTTCTTTGCTGCTTCAGCTGCAGCAATGTACTCCGCTTCTATTGTTGAATCGGCAACAGTCTCTTGCTTGGATGATTTCCAGCACACTACTCCGTTATTCAAACAAAAAATGTACCCAGATTGCGACTTGCTGTCGTCTTTGTCGGTTTGGAAACTTGCATCAGTATACCCAGTTACCTCAAGTTCTCCATCTCCATAGATTAAGAAAGTATCCTTAGTTCGTCTAAGATACTTTAGGATATTCTTAACCGCCATCCAGTGACCTTCACCTGGATCGGCCTGATAGCGACTACACATGCTCAAAGCATAGGAGACATCAGGTCGTGTACATATCATGGCATACATGATCGATCCGATGCCGAGGCGAACAGTATCTGATTCATGTTGTCTCTCTCATCTTGAGTTTTAGGACACATGTCCTTAGATAGATAGACGCCATGTGACACTGGCAACAGTCCTCTCTTGGATTGATCCATGTTGAATCTCTTCAACACTTTGTCAATGTACGTAATCTGGAGAGTCCAAGCAGCTTTCTAGATCTATCCCTATAGATCTTTATTCCTAGAATAAAGGCTGCTTCTCCCAGATCTTTCATGGAGAATTTCAATGAAAGCCAAGCTTTCACCGACGTTAGCATGGGAATGTCATTGCCTATTACCCATACATCGTCAACATAAAGGACAATAAAAGTCAGTGCTCTCCCACTAACCTTCTTGTATACACAAGGATCATCTTCGTTTTGAATGAAATCATATTCTTTTATGATCTCATCAAAACGTTGGTTCCATGACCGTGATGTTTGCTTCAGTCCATAAATGGACCGATTTAACTTACAAACCTTGTTTGCAAGTCTAGGCACGATAAAACCGTCAGGCTGTTGCATATAAACATCCTCCGAAAGGTTTCCATTAAGGAAAGCAGTTTTAACGTCCATCTGCCATATCTCGTAATCAAAATATGCAGCAATTGCAAGCATTATCCGAATGGATTTAATCATGGCAACGGGTGAAAAAGTTTCGTCGTAATCGACACCATGTCGTTGACGAAACCCCTTCGCTACAAGCCTAGCTTTGTACGTTTGTACGTTGCCATCCATGTCAGTCTTCTTCTTGAAGACCCATTTGCATCCGATAGGCTTTACGCCTTTTGGTGCATCAACCAGGTTCCAAACTTGGTTGGTGTACATGGAATCCATTTCATACTTCATGGCTCTTGCCATAAAGCGGAATCGATATCTTGTATCGCTTCCTCATACGTAGCCGGTTCATTATCCTCAATGAGATTAATATCTACATGAGGTGAGATCAGAAACCCATACCTCTCAGGTTGTTTCCTGACTCTCTCCGACCTATGCGGTCCTTGTGTAATAGAAGATTGTGGTACAGTCTCATCCCGGATGGACTGTTCTTGTTCCGTTGAGGATTCTATGCCGGAACAGTATCACTCCGATTTTCATCGAGTTCTACTTTCCTCCCACTAACCACTGCATTTAGGAATTCCTTCTCAAGGAAAACCGCATGTAGAGCAACAAATACTTTGTTCTCTCGTGGGTGATAGAAGTAGTATCCTTTGGTTTCCCTAGGATATCCTACGAATAGAATTTATCCGATTTTAGTTCAAGTTTGGTACCTTCCAAACGTTTGACGTATGCCCAGCATCCCCAAATCTTCAGGAATGAGAAACCCGGTTTCTTTCCTGTCCATATCTCATATGGTGTCTGTTGTACAGACTTTGACGGAACCTTATTCAAAATAAGAATTGCACTGTTTAATGTATATCCCCAGAAGGAAATAGGTAGCTCAGTGCGACTCATCATAGACCAAACCATGTCCAACAAAGCTCGGTTTCTCCGTTCGGACACACCGTTTAATTGAGGTGTTCCAGGAGGAGTCCACTGTGAAAGAATACCATATTCTTTCAAGTAATCTAGAAACTCATTGCTCAAGTATTCGCCACCACGGTCCGACCGTAATGTCTTTATACTCTTGCCGGTCTGTTTTTCAACTTCGTGTCGAAACTCTTTGAATTTCTCAAAAGTTTCCGACTTGTGTCTCATAAGATACACATAACCATAACGTGATGCATCATCCGTAAAGGTTACGAAGTATTCGTATCCACCTCTAGCCTGGCTAGACATGGGCCCACATACTTCACTATTAACGAGGGCAAACAGTTCAGTGGGGCGTTCACCCTTACCGCTAAAAGGTGATTTAGGCATTTTGCCTAATAAGCAAGATTCACAGACGTCATATGAATTTAGATCAAATCCATCCAAGTACCCACTCTTCGAAAGTGTGGATATGCGAGTCTTGTTTATGTGTCCCAGACGACAGTGCCACATATAAGTTTCATCATTATTACTCATTTTGGGCCTTTTGTTTGTTGTATTATATGTTCGAGATTGATTTATATTCAAAATATAAAGACCATTATTTGCATCAGCAGTGCAAATTTCTACATCATTTTTATATAAGTAACACCCAGTGTTGCGAAATACAAAAGTATACCCAGATTGGGTTAACATAAATACAGAAATAATATTCCTAGTCAAACTAGGTACATAATAACAGTCATTAAGTTCAAGTACATGCCCCGAGGGCAGTTCTAAAACAAAAGTGCCAACGGCCAAAATGGCGACTGGTGCCCCATTTCCGACGCGTAGATCAATCTCCCCTGAGGCCAGTCTCCTACTAATCCGCAGATCCTGCACATCAGTACATATGTGAGTACCACAACCAGAATCAAAAATCCAATTTTTAAAACTAGAAATAGTCATGTTTATCTCAATAACAAACATACCTGAAGCCGGTGCCTTGCCCGCTTTAATCTCCTTCTGGAGTGCCTTGTACTCGCGGCAGTCACGTTTCCAGTGACCCCGCTTGCCGCACTGGAGGCAAATATCCTGAGATTTTTCCTTAGGCTTCCTAGAAGCCTTTAACAATTTGGCCTTGCCCTTTCTTTTATGCTTCTTTTTCTTCACACCTCCAGTCGCCTTGGGCCCAGCCCTCGGTGTCTGAGATGTCGAAGCAAAGTGCGCCTCGCGCTTGTTGCCCTTTAGCATCTCCTTTTCAGCTTCCTTGAGAATTGATAACAACTCTCCAAGAGTATCATCAGTGTTCATCAGGTTATAGCTTATGATGAACTGTTTCCAAGTGTCAGGGAGAGATTGCAAGATCATATCTATGGTAATCTCAGCCTCTAAGACTATCCCCATCTTAGCCAACTCATATATGTCAGCAATCATCTGTACCACATGGGATTCAACAGACATGCATTCTGACAAACATGAACGGAAGAGCTTCTTCACTAACTCATATCTCTGCGACCTTCGGTTAGATTGGTGAAGATCGTGCAACCTCGCCAACATGTTATAGGGATCCAAGTCCTTGTTCTGTCGACGGAAATGCTGAGTCATGGCAGCAAACATAATTGACTGAGCAGTTTCACAATCATCGTTGTGAGTCTTCCAAAGCTCCAGCTCAAGTAGCTCATCAGGTTTGGGCTTAGGCCCAAGAGGTCTCCGTATGGTATATAGAAGCCTCTCGGCTCCAAGGACAATCCTCATATTCTTTTCCCAATCGGCAAAGTTCGTGCCCTTGAAGACATTTTCACCCATGATAATGTCTCGCACATTTCCCTTTCCTGTCATCTTGATTACGATAGTCTAACTATCTAATCAACGGTATTTGGGTACAGTCTAAATATTACAAGAAAAATAAAATTATATTAGTCCAACTAATAAAATAATTTTGACGAAATAATTATGAAAGCGCGTAAAGCTAAGTATCTGAATGAAATTGCAAATTCAATACTAGCCTCCCACTATTTTTCAACGAGCCTCTAACCCTCTGTCGAGTACTCGGGAAACCCAGTTTCCTAGTAGGCTAGGATCCCGTTAAATAACACACAACCTTGACTTTGGCCAACAAGCTGTATGATATTTAACTAGTAGATCTCGAAGATCAATTGGATCTAATCTAATTCCTAGATCCGGTAGGTGGGCATCCAAGTCTGAAACATATGTACAATGCATATGCCAATATATCCAATATATTTGCCTAACCTTTTTCCTCTGAATCAACTAAGCCTTGGCTTTGGCACAACAAGCTTAATGATTCCAGTTAAGCGGGACCCATTGACATGGAAAGCTTCGTAATCAATGTCGATGGACAAGAAGTGATCTTGACTTTGGCCAACAAATCACGACTTGGACAAGACACCGATATGGAACAAAACTCTCATGATTCAAACACATCCGCAATTGACAAAGGTCTTGACTTTGGCCAACAAACCAATGCCAACTTTGGATCTTGAGTAAGAATCACTCAACGGAAGGAAATAACGCTTAATATGATTTGAGGGTTTTTCGCGTAAATTGTCAACCAATTTATTATCTTTGTTAAGGTCTCATCATACACCCTTAAGCATGTTTCTAAAACATCATAAGGCGCGAAAGTAAATTAATAACAATATGCAGATGGATATTTAAACAGATTGTTCCTAGAACAAATCGCTCAATTTCCTCTCCCCGGCTAGCACTATTCTACTTCTACCTAATTACATAATACAATAATAGAAACCTCATTAACATTGAGGGGAATTAGCTGAGAAGAGAATACAAAGAAATAATAAGAGAGAAGGCTGGACACGCAGGTCCAATTTATAAATTCCGAATTTACAATAATTTCCAAAATTACCCTTTCCCTTCTAATATCCATCCGATATACGCTATTCAATCAACACATCCATTATTCATTCATAGCATGCATTACAACCAATCTAATCCAATTAATTAGTCTTTAATTATGTTACCATCCAATGTTCAAACAACGATTTGATTTTGCGCGAGTCCAACTCGTTTGAGAATAAGTACTCAAAGTACGAATTCTTGAATTATATCGAACTACTCGTTAAATACAATTTAAGTCGTATTCAATACTAATTCTATTATTTAATTCCAAATTAAATATTTACACTTTTAATGCGCTTTAACGACTTAGATTCCAAATCTAATCCTATCGGGTCTCAAAGCCCAACTAACATCCAATGTTAGTTTAATTAAAGTCCGATGGGCTTTCAATTGATTTCATAAGGCATGGGCTTTGGTCAATATGGGTCAAACTCAATCACCAAGCCCAATTGAGGAATCACCCTCATATGCCAAAAAACCAATATCAAGCCCATAAGACCCAATTAAACTTTAAAGCCCATTAACCAAATTTTAAAAATTCCAAATTTTATAACTTAGTTAATTATAGTGTAATACATCAATTAATTTAACTAAATCAATATTTCCAAAATACAATTTACCAATTAATTATGTATTTATTTATTCAATTATTGTCCAACAATTTTGAATCAAAAACAAGTCCATACATGCCAAATAGCTCTCGGCCAAGGTAAGGTTTTAAGTACGATTTCGTTTTTCAATCCGATCAAATTACAAATCGACTTTTCATTCGTTCCAACTCATCCAATGATCATCAAAACAAAATTTTCCAAGAGCCTAGGGTAGTAGACACATTCGGCCAAGCCTCATGGTGGGGGAAATTTTGATCCAATCACATCTCATTTCATCAACATACAAGCATGCTCAACCATTCAATTTAACAAATCAGGCTCACATGGATTTTCCCCAAATTTTACCCTAACACATTTCATGCTCATTTAAGGCTCAATGATACCATTGTTAGTTTCTATGATAAGTCCCAAGATCAAAATGAACAAAAGAAATGCGAATGAATAACGAAGAAATATGGCGGAAACATACTTACAACGAACGGATTTGGATTTGTTGATGAAAGAAATTTCTTCTTCCAAGTAGTCCAAGATTCGGCCAAGGCAATCCACAATGCTCCAAGCTTTGTTTTGTCTTCCCAAGCTCTTGAATAGGTTTCCCTAATCACCTTGTATGATCCCTTGAAGAGTGCTAGATCAAGATGAAAGAAAAATCCAATCTTTCCTTCCAAAATAGCTCATGGTTTCAGTGGGTTTTGAGAGAGATAATGGGTTCTGTTTTCTTTTCTATTTTAGGCTTCAAAAACCGTGTATGAGAATAAGAAAAAAGGAATACCAAATACGGTATTAGGTTGCCAAAAGTCAAAGCCAATTTTGGCTCCAAAATTTGCAATAAATGGCCACCTACTTGTGTCATGAATAGTGACAACATGTCACTAATGAAAGACTTTGACATCTATCATTAATCAATGACAAGCGATGTGACTCGCGATGTGACTTTTGGGCCCCGCTTGAATTCGAAACACGAGTGGGCCCGCAAACACCTCCGAGCTCGATTTCGCTAATTCCAAATTAACGAACTTCGTCACGACGTAATTAAATAATTAAGCCTAGCGAAATTACTATTCACATCGCTAACGATTTAATTCTAAATTAACTAGTTTGCCCGAATTAAAATCTAATTTTAATTCCATGTCGAAATCCAATTTCGTTTAATATATCGAATATATTATTTTTGTCGATTAATTCAAAAATTAATCTTTCTCTCTCTTCAAATAGTACTTTATCCAAGATAAAGTGTCTCCGTAATTAATCCCAGATTAATTATGCTCGTATCATACGTCATCGGTGAATCTTCGGGAAACGACCCAAGAGATCCCTAGATATGTTGGCAGTAAATACGATCGTCGGACTATCCGAACACGTGCGTACCTCGTACTACGTTTTTACCGATTTACGAGACAAGGTTGGCTTCTAGCAAAGCGCCATGCCTACCCAATTCTCCAGAAATATTCTTACTGGAATATACGATCTATATCAGGCGTAGTATACCGTAGTATTTTGTATTGCGTTCCAGTATCAGATGTCACGTGAAAGGCCTGGGGCTGGAATACTGTCTGCCCCGTACGAAGCACATATTGGATATCAGCAACTAGTCTCTTTGAATCGGATAATCATGACCTTGTCATATTATCCCGATGGTTACAACACAATAGAGAACCAGTTCTGAATCCCTGCGTGATCATCATCTCCATATGTATGAAGTGATACTTCCGTCTTGACATCAAATCCAATACACTACGATTCTCAATAAACCCAGAAGAGGCGTACACAGAACCTGTTAAAGCCATGGACGACCAAAACCAAAGTTTATCGATTGTCGCAAGTACTAGCGATGCAAGTCTCAGGTTAAGACCAAATACACCTACCCTTAAGGGGACTCCCAAAGACAAATATACATACTACCAATGGGATTCCGCGGGGTCTTTCCAGAGCGAAGCTGTTTTCCATACTATCGGTAAAACACAACCTCCTATCGCACTTGCATAAATATCCAATACTTAAATATATGAGAACTATGTCGTTATGCCCTCACAACGCGTACAAATGCAATACTACCCAATTCTCCAGAAATATTCTTACTGGAATATACGATCTATATCAGGCGTAGTATACCGTAGTATTTTGTATAGCGATCCAGTATCAGATGTCACGTGCAAGGCCTGGGGCTGGAATAGTGTCTGCCCCGTACGAAGCACATATTGGATATCAGCAACTACTCTCTTTGAATCGGATAATCATGACCTTGTCATATTATCCCGATGGTTGCAACACAATAGAGAACCAGTTCTGAATCCCTGCGTGATCATCATCTCCATATGTCTAAAGTGATACTTCCGTCTTGACATCACATCCAATACACTACGATTCTCAATAAACCCAGAAGAGGCGTACACATAACCTGTTAAAGCCCTGGACGACCAAAACCAAAGTTTATCGATTGTCGCAAGTACTAGCGATGCAAGTCTCAGGTTAAGACCAAATACACCTACCCTGAAGCGGACTCCCATACAAAACATAATGTCTTTCACAAACAGTGACGCTATGGTCATAACTGTCCAAAAACTATCTCTCAGCACAGTTCGGGAATACATCCCAGGAGAATAAAGCTCTCTCTCAGCACAGTTCGGGAATACAGCCTAGGAGAATAAAGCTCTCTCTCAGCACAGTTCGGGAATACAGCCCAGGAGGATAAAGCTCTCTCTCAGCACAGTTCAGGAATACAGCCCAGGAGAATAAAAGCTCTCTCACAGCACAGTTCGGGAATACAGCCCAGGAGAATAAAGCTCTCTCTCAGCACAGTTCGGGAATACAGCCCAGGGGAATAAAGCCCTATCTCAGCACAGTTCGGGAATATAGCCCATGGGAATAAAGCCCTATCTCAGCACAGTTCGGGAATACAGCACAGGGGAATAAAGCTCTATCTTAACACAGTTCGGGAACAAGACCCAAGGGAATAAAGCTCTATCTTAACAAAGCCTATGGGAATAAAGCTCACTTTCAAAGCAGTTCGGGAACAAGGCCCAGGGGAATAAAGCTCTATCTTGACACAGTTTGGAAATACAGCCTAGAGGAATAAAGCCCTCTCTCAGCACAGCTCGGGAATACAGCCCAGAGGAATAAAGCCCTCTCTTAACACAGTTCGGGAACAAAGCCTAGAGGAATAAAGCCCTATCTTAACACGGTTCGGGAACAAAGCAAAGGGGAATAAAGCCCACTTTCAAAGCAGTTCAGGAACAAGGCCCAGGGGAATAAAGCCATATCTCTACACAGTTCGGGAACAAAGCCTAGAGGAATAAAGCCCACTTTCAAAACAGCTCGGAAATAAAGCCCAGGGGAATAAAGCTCTCTCTCAACGCAATTCGGGAACAAAGCCCAAAGGTCAAAGCATCTCAGGATAACAAGTAAGTTAAGCAACAGCTGGCGAGCCAGGTAAGTAAAAAAATGCATGCATAACTTTGATAGGATTGTCATTGTCACACACTGCACAAGTCCCATCAAAGTGGGGGCGACTGTAGGCACTGCATTTTTGCATGTGAGTCCCTATGATGAGTCTTATTTGGAGACACTACCTTTTAAGTCGAGGAAGTTGCGGGAAACGGTCGTCGGAAGGGAATCGGTAGTTCGTTAGATTTTATTCGCTTGTTTAGCTCAAGGCTCACTCGTTGGACCTCCGTTTTAAAGCACCCTTAGCCCAAACCCCATAAGACACAAGCCAAGCCCATCTCACCCAAGCCCAATCCAAGAAATAATTAAAACATGTCACAAATTTAAATTAAAAAGAAATTAAATTGAAATTAAATTAAATTAAAATCTAATTAAATTAAATTCCTAATTTAATTAAATCACCTACCAATTAAATAAATCTCTTCCTAAATTTAATTAAATCACTCACCTAATTTAAATAATTCCCCACCAAAATTACAATTATTCATTTCCTTTAATAAACTAATAAAATACATCCCTATTTTATTTGATTTATTTCCTTATTCAAACAAATCCATGCAAACCCTAATCCTCCTACCCTATCACTATAAAAATAGCACAAAACCAACCCTTGCTTGCTCATTGGCCAATCCCCACGACACAAACAAAAAAAATAAAACAAAGAAACCCTAATACAAACACCCAGCCCCTTCCTTCATCTCTCGGCCCCCTCTCACCTCTCTCCTCTCGGCACCATAATTAGCCACAGCCTCACGCAAACAAGTCCCTTCATCCAGCCTGCCCTTACGTTCACCAGCCCTTCACGCCGGCCTTCCTTCCACGCACCTGAACCAGCCTCACGTTCACCAGCCCTTCAGCGCATAAAGCCACTCAACCAGCCACAAGCCCACGTAGCAACCACAAACCGACCAGAGCCCCTCACAAAAAGAACCACACTTAAAGACTCTCTCCCTCACGTGAACAAATAAACTCATGATCTCATGCATGTGTGAGCCACTCACGCATAGTCCCCAAAAGCAGCCCTCCACTACAAATAAAACATGCTCAGCATACATTTGTTCTCTTGTGGGATGTATACGTACTATACTTAGATATCCTTTGGATAACCTACAATTGGCACTTATCCGATTTGGGTTCTAGTTTGGTATCATCCAAACATATGCCCAGCATTCCCAAATCTTCAGGAATGAGAAAACCCAGTTTCTTTCCTGTTAATATCTAATATGAAGTCTGTCTAACAGATTTTTATGGAACCTTATTCTAAATAAGTTCTGTACTGTTTATGCGTATCCGTTGAAGGAAATGGTAGCTCAGAGCGACTCATGATTAACCTTATCATGTCCAACAAAATTTGGTCTATCCATTCGGACACACCGTCAAATTGACGTGTTCCGTGATGAGTCCTCATTGAAAGAATACTATACTCTTTCAAGTATATAAGAAACTTATTGCTTAAGTATTTTCATCATGGTCTATCCGTGATGGTTTTATACTTTAGCCGATCTGTTTGTCTATTTCGTATCGAAACTGTAAAAGTTTCTGATTTGTGTTTCAAAAGAAACATATAACCCTAACGCAATGCCACATCCGTAAAGGTCACGAAATATTCATATCCACATCTAGCCTAGCTAGACATGGGCCCACTTGCTTCACTATGAACTAGGGCTAACAGATCGGTGGCATTTACACTTTTACTGAGTAAATAGTGTTATAGGCACTTTGCCTAATAAACTAGATTCGTAAACTTTATTTGAATAGAATCAAATATGTCCTAGTACCTACTCTTCAAAAGTGTGGATATACGAGTCTTGTTTGATTGTGTCCCAGACAATAATGCCACAAATTAGTTTCTTCTGATCAAATCAGTTTGAACTATTTGTTTGTCATGTTTTATGTTCGAGATTTATTTATATTCAAAATATAAATGCTGTTGTTCACATCTAATGTGTTTATCTCAATATCATCTTTATATAATAAAATACTTTAGTGTTCTAGAATATAAAGGTACATCCGCAACGAATTATACACTGATATAGAGATAATATTTCTAGTCAAACTAGTTATATTATAACAGTTTCCAAATTTAGGAACACACCCGAAGGTTAGTTCCTAAAATCAGGTATCTACGGTTAAAACAGCGACTTTCGTCCCGTTTCCAATTCACAGATAAATCTCAATTGATGTCAGTGTCCTGCTCATAGCAGATTCTGAACACCAGTATATATTTATGTATCACACTAAGTATTTAAAATCCAATTTTAATACCAGTAATGAACATATTTATGACAAACATATTTGAAGTCAGAGCCTTGCCCGTTCTTCAATTCCTTCATGTCTACTTTGTCCAAATGGCAGTCACGCTTCCGCGATCCCGTTTGCCACAATTTAGGCAGACATTTTAGGATATGTCCTTTATCTTCCCAGAAGATTATAATGATTTTGCCTTTGCCCTTTTCAACACTCCAGAAGCCTTTGGCCTAGCCTTGGCTGACTAGAATATCGAAGTAAGGTGCGCCTTGCGCTACTTGCCTAATTGCAAACTTTGACTTTATCTCATTGAGAATAGTCATTAACTCTCCAAGAGTTTTGTATTGCAATTTATTACTTCTAAAATCTAAGCATAGATTTATGAATATCCTTCAATTTCATTATCATACTTTAAGGATCTAATCCTTAGTTCTGAATAAGAAATTAAGGAGTCTATTTGACAAGTATAATGGATTAATCAGTAAAGTTATCATTACATGAATCTTCCAAAGATCATGCTCTACTATTTGCTTAACTCCGGGCTTAGGCCTAATATGTTATTTTATCAAATAAAGTAACTTATTATTTTCCAGGACTATCCTGAAATTTTATTCCCAATTTGAAAATTAAACCATTTAAATACATTTTCCCTAGGATTATGTTTTAAATGTCAATCTTTCAATTTCATCTTGATTTTAATAGTCCAACTATTTAATCAACGATTTAGGTATTATTTATTATAATATTATTATAGTCCAACTATATATTCAATTATAATTTAATTGTTTGAATACAGTCCAACTGTTTATAAAAAACAACGATTTAAATATTAGTCCAACTAACATTTAATTTATTTGACGTGATATTTGTTTGAGCGCGTATGGCAAGTAATTAAACGAATATTGCAAATTCAATTCTTGCCTCCCACTATTTTTCGGCGAGCCTATAACCCTCTGTCGAGTACTCGGGAAACCGTGTTTCCTAGTGGGCTAGGATCCCGTTAAATATCACACAATCTTGACTTTGGCCAACAAATTGTATGATAATTAACTAGGTAGATCTCTAAGATCAATTGGATCTCATCCAATTCCTAGATCCAGTAGGGGACATCCAAGTCCAAAATATATATCTTATATATGCCAATATATCCAATATATTGCCTAACCTTTTTCCTCTGAATCAACTAAGCCTTGGCTTTGGCACAACAAACTTAGTGATCCCAGTTGAGCGTAACCCATTGACCATGGAAAGCTTCGTAATCAATGTCGATGGACAAGAAGTGGTCTTGACTTTGGACAACAAACCACAACTTGGACAAGACACCAATATGTAACAAAGCCTTCGTGATTCAAACACATCCTCGACGAACAAAGGTCTTGACTTTGGCCAACAAACCAATGCCAGTCTTAGATCTTGAGTAAGAATCACTCAATGGAAGGAAAAAAGCTTAATATTTTGGCAACAATTTATTATCTTTGTTAAGGTCTCATCATCATACACCTTTAAACATGCATTCTAAATACATAATAAAGCGCGTATAATAAAATATTAAATGATATGCGGATGGATACTTAACATATTGATCCTAGATCAAATCTCTCTATTTCCTCTCTCCCTAGCACATGTATTACTTCTACCCGTTACACTACACTTCTAAAGAAACCTCATTTACATTGAGGGGAATAGGTGAGAAGAGAAATACAAAGAGTATGGAGGTAATAGGCTGGACACGCAGGTCCAATTAATAAATTCTAAATTTATTACAACAATTTCTAAAATTGCCCCACCCATCTAATATCCATCCGATATACATTATTCATGCATCGCAACCATGTATTCACACAAGCATGTTATCAATCAATCTAATCCAATTAATTAATCTGATAATTAATGACCATCCAATATTCAAACAATGATTTGATTTTGTGCGAGTCAAACTCGTTTTGCGAATAAGTACTCAAAGTACGAATTCTTGAATTAAATTAAACTACAAAATTAAATCCATTCAATTGTATTTAATACTAATTCGCTATTTAATTCCAAATTAAATATTACACTTTATTAATAACCTTTATGACTTAAATTCCAAATTTAATCGTTACGGGTCTCAAAGCCTGATTAACGTCCATCGTTTATTTAATTAAAGTCCAATGGGCTTTTAATTAATTTCTTTAAGGCGTGGACTTTTGGTCAACTTGGGTCAAACCCAATAACCAAAGCCCAATCAAGGATTAACCCCAAAAGCCTAGAAATCAATTTAGGCCCATTAGGCCCAATTAAATAATTAAAGGTCCATTAGTCGCATTTGGGCTTTATGGAAGCGGTTTTGGGCCCAATTGGATCCAACCAATTAAGCCTAAACCTAACTTGGTACAACCAAGCCCAATAAGCCCATTTACAACATTACAAGCCCAATTTCCAAAATTAGCCCAACATAATTAAATTACAAAAAATCCAATTTCACAATTTAATTACATAAAGTGTATATCATAATTAATTACATAAATCAACATTTCCAAATCATCAATTTACACAACTAATCATGCTCTTTAACATTAAATCATGTCCAACACAATTTAATCAAAAAATCAAACCCAATCATGCTTTCATAGTCTCGGCTTTGGAGGGGATTTTCAAATCAATTTTGAACTCAATCCAATTAAATCCAAATTAACATTAAATCCACATTCCCAATTGTTTCCAACTCATCCAATGAATCAAAAAACAAAATCCAAGACATTTAGGGTTCATCTATTTTTCGGCCAAGCCATAAAATTTGGGCAAATTTGTTCCAAATAATTTTTCATGAAATTGATCCACTCAATATTCAATTCAACAACATTTAAGCATACTAAATCATCCAATTTCATTAAATCATGCTCAAAATCAGTTTACCCAATTTTAAGCCCTAAATTATTATCATGCTCAACCTTGCTCATAGATACCATTGTTGGAATTCTCTAAGCATCCCAAGATCATTTCAAGCAATGAAAATACAAAGTGAATACATTCAAAAAAGTTGCGGAATACTTACATCGAGCGTTGAGCGACACGGTGGACAACAAAAATTCATTTTCTGCCTTCTCCAAGTCACGGCAGTGGGCTGTGATGATGTCCTCCATTTTCGGCTTTGGTCCAAGCTCCAAGCTCCAAGCTTTTCGAATGGTATTCCAATCCCACGGGTGGGTTTCCCTATCACCTTCGCATAACTCTTTGAGTGCTAGCTCTTGATGTTTTTGCCATAAAAATCATCACACCTTGCTTCCCTTCATTCTCGGTTTTTGCCCAGAAAAAACAGAAGAAGAAATGCCCACCATAGGCGTGAGAGGAGAGAAGAGAGGAAAGTGAGAAAGTTGTTGTAAAATTGTATTAGATATTTGTTTTCAAAACAAGTAAACATATACCAAATTTTTCTTTTTCGAAAACGTCAAACCAATAAAGGCATGCCAACTACCAACATCAACTCCCATCAATCAATGAATAGTGACTGGTGTCAATCACTCAAAGTGAAAGACATCCACCACTTGATTGACGAATGATGTGACGCTAGATACGACTAGCGATTTGACGCTTGATGTGACTTACGTGCCGCACTCGAATTCAAAATACGAATGCGCTCGCAGACACTTCCAGGCTCGGGTTCGCTAATTCCAAATTAATGAATTTTCCGTTGCGACGTAATTAAATGATTACGCCTAGCAAAATCACTATTCACGTCGCTAATGAATTAATTCTAAATTTACTCGTTCTCCTGAATTGAAATCTAATTTTAATTCTGCGTCAAAATCCAATTTCGTATAATATAACGAATATATTATTTTATCGATTAATTCCAAATTAATCGTTTTCTCTCTTTAATTAATATTTTATCCCAGATAAAATATCTTCGCAATTAATCCCAGATTAATTTTCTCTCTCTACTAGTTAATCTCAGATTAATAAAGTGCGAGTCATACGTCATCGGTGAATCTTCGGGAAGCGACCCATGAGATCCCCAGATATGTTGGCAGTAAATACGATCATCGGACTATCCGAACACGTAATTACCTAGTACTATGTTTGTACCGATTTACAAGACAAGGTTGGCTTCTAGCAAAGCGCCATGCCCACCCAATTCTCCAGAAATATCCTTACATGAATAAGCGATCTATATCAGGTGTAGTATACGTAGTATTGCGTATCTCGATCCAGTATCGGATGTCACGTGCTAGGCTTGGGGCTGGAATTGTGTCTGCCCCATACGAAGCATATGTCGGATCTCTAGTAACTAGTCTCTATAATCGGATATACATGACCTAGTCATAATATCCCGATAGCTGCAGCATATAAGAGAACCAGTCTCGTTTCCTA
>SKCR01004882.1:0-74654 GCA_019454045.1 Zanthoxylum bungeanum | reverse complement strand
ATAGTATGTAGAAAATTTCTTAGAATTTCTGGAATTGTTCTGGATGCGTTTTGTGAATTTTCCGAATTAGGGACAAAATGATAATTTGCTGAAATTACCATAATCAGCCATAGGTACAGTGAACAGATCACTGTAGCAGTGGGTTGGCCCATTTTTGGGAATGATCCAGTTGTCCGGTAATCAGTTAACATGTAACTGCAGAAAATGTTTCCGAAAAAATTTGTCATAAATCTTTATGCGTAATCACTCTTTAATATTTGATATTGATGAGTGATATGAGTGAAATACAGATAAATTAGAGGTACATGATGTCGATTAATTTATCTGGATTAAAAATATTTTAAAAGTTAATTTTGCCCGCCGACGTCCTTCCGCAGCAAACAATTACCGCTTGCTGAGGCAAGATGTCCGATTATTAAGTAAAAACTCGATTATTATCAATTTTTTTTTTTTAAAAAAAAGCTAACTCAAGCTCTGTCATTTTACGTGAACAATCACTGCTTGTTGAGGCAAGATGTCCGGTTACCAAGTGAAAACTTGATTATTTTTTTTTTTTAAATATAGACACAGACTCCATTGCCTTTAGGTCCTCCCTCCAACAAACTATAACTGAATATTGCAAAATTTTCACTTACAAACTATGATCATATGTTACCATGCATGTTAATAATACATGTCAAATAAGCATATGGAGATCAAATTTAATCAATATTATCGAGAATTCACAAATTTAAATAATTCAAAAGGAAATGAACAAAAAATAAATTGTAACGAAAAACATAAAAATAATTTTTTATTTTTATTTTTCTATACACAAAGCAAAATAATTTTTTTTAAAAATAAAATAACACAAAGAAAAATAAAAACATTCTAGTCAACTATCATCTCCCCTCAACCAAATTGAGACATGTTCCCTTATGTCTGAATAAGAAAAGTAGAGTTTATAAGACATCATCTGATTCGTGTGGTATTGACATTTTAATCTACAAAACACTACTACTAAAAAGAAATATTATAGCTTAAAAAAATCAAAATAGTAAATTGAAATGTAGTTGTGATTGTGATTCACATCTTCCTATGGTTTTACGTCCTGTAAAGGGTTGAACGCCCTCTATGGATCGAGAATGTGCTTCTCATCCAATTTTCTTATAAATCGGCAAACATAGTCTTTGATTCCCGAGACTGTAATTTAGAAAAATATTATTTTTTATTATTTTTATTTTTTACAAAATACACAAAATAATAAAAAATAGAAAAGTTTTTTTTTTAAAAAAAAAACACACAAAACAACACAGAAGTGGAAAAAATATAATAATGTTAAATTATTACTCTATCTATTAAATTTTATTCCTCAGAAATAGTGCCAAAAACTTTACACACTTAAAAAGTGGTTCTTTACTCCCAAGTATATAAGTGTCGAAATAATAAAATAACCCCGTATGTGCGGGATCGATCCACATAGAATAAATTTAATAAGATAAAATAATAATTTAACTAATAAAATAAAAATAATAAAATAAAATACTATGGTTAAGGGATCCACTCTTGATATTTCAATTATAAAATCATTTTTACGTTTTATGAAATATAAATTATAATTATTTCTCAATCAATTTATTTCATAATTATTGGGTATTAATTATGTTAACACATGTGATCCGTTCTGTCGATAATTAGTCATGCCAATGTACTAAATATTCCAAAACATATAAAAACAACCATAAAGGCGATGATATCATTTGTCTATAACAAGTCAAGTTAGGTACTCAATTATGTCAAATAAATAAAACTAGTCATATATGCGGTAACAAAATTTGTCAATAATTAATCAAGATCTTTGATAGTCCACTCTCTCTCATTTATGAGATTCAAGTATTATCTGTGCCAATCAGGGACTGTCTACAGCTAGTCAAGAGTCATCAATAAACTAGAAATAGTATGAATTTTATTTGGAAATTATCACAATTTATAAAATATAAATAAATAAAAATCACCTATATTTTCATACCAAGAGCTTCACCTTTTACCCTAACATGATATAAATTTGTAAAATAAGATATAAATAAAAACGCCCATGATTTTATTAATAAAAGAAAAAGAAATTACAAAAGAAATAAAATAAAATAAAACACACATGATACTTACCACAAATCTCCCGAAAGGGGAAAATGAAATAACACCTGGACTAGAGGGGAGCTCTCCATCTTCTCTCGTCCTTTCCCGAGATGCTGAGCACCTCATTTTATAGGAGACCTCAGCACCAAATGTTTGCAACATTTCCATTGAAATCAAGGAAAATGAGCATGGGTCATGCTTGGGTCTCCATGGATGCATATGAAAAGCTTGTAAAATCATTATAAAATACAAGAAATAGCTAGATTAAAAGATGGAGAAACTTACTAGCTTCATTGTCACTTGGAGATGCTTGAAATTACCATCATCTAAGCTTGATATGAAGAAAAATGGAAGTTTTGGTAATGGGTAATATGTGTGAGAGACGAGAGAAAAATGAAGAATGAGCCTATTTTTATGGGCCACGAAATTCTAGAGTTTTCTCTCTAAAATCGCAGGGTCGTTCAAACGCCACATGAACGCACTCAATCTGCCAAGTCACGTTCGAATGCCCTTCAAATATAACACGAACGAAAACCCTATAGATGGTTTAATTCGAACGGATCAAAGAACGCGCCATAAACGCGAACACTGATTGTGTTCGAACACTAGAACGAACGTGAGACAAACGTAATTAGGAAAATTCTCTATACATCCTAACTGAACTTGACTTGTTCGGGGTCGGTCTATACACAAACCCTACATAAGTATAAAATATCATACGCATGAACTATATGACCATGATTAACATGCTAAAATGATCGGGGTGTTACATAATTCATGCCCATTTGAAAGTAATAAGGGTTTGTAAATTTTTCCTAAGTTTGAAAGGGTTCAAGAGAAGGCAAAAATTATGGTTTTAATTTGGTTGATTCAAGTATCAAATTGGAAGAATTGATGAATTATTTAGGAGCTTAAAAAATGGCTTGCCAGAAAATTAAGGTAATTTCTACTATCCTTTGTATTGTAAATTATTTATAATATGTTCCTAACTAGTTACATGAGATGTAGCTTAGATTCATGCTTATTTGATGTGTTTAGAATGATTAGTAATCTGATTGGCTAATTAGAATCATAGGTGCATGCATGTGTATTTTTTTCATGTGTACTTAATTAGGCTAATTAGTACAATTAGGCCTAATTATGGTGTAGGATACCAAATTGTCATTCTATAGTTACTTGAGGCATGGTAACCTATAATTATTATTGAGTTGTTTTATGGTGGTTGACTTTCAATTGGCAATTAGGAAGTTGGATTTGCATGAATTTTGAATTAATTAGGTAATTAATTATGTAATTAATTCAAAAATATTGATTTCCCTGAAATTGAGGTGTTGTTGATGAAATTGGATGTGTTATATGCGTATAAAAAATTCCCGGAATTTTCAAAATTGCTCCGGAAGTGTTTGGGAATTTTCTGGAAAAATCACATTAGGGGTAAAATCATAATTTACTGAAGCTACGACTTTTGGACATTGCTATAGTACTCAAAGTATTTTACCAATTCGTATAGTATGTAGAAAAATTCTTAGAATTTTTGGAATTGTTCCGGATGCTTTTTGCGAATTTTCCGTATTAGGGGCAAAATGATAATTTTCTGAAATTACCATAATCAACCATAGCTACAGTGAACAGATCACTGTAGCAGTGGGCTGGTCCATTTTTGGGAATGATCCAGTTGTCCGATAATCGGTTAACGTGTAACCATAGAAAAAGTTTCTGAAATTTTTTTTTCATAAATCTTTATGCGTAATCACTCTTTAATATTTGATATTGATGAGTGATATGAGTGAAATGCATATAAATTAGAAGTGCATGATGCCGATTAATTTATCTGGATTAAAAATATTTTTAAGTTAATTTCGCTCGTCGACGCAATATTTGCCCCAACATATTATGGGATATGTAATAGGTCTATAACATTAATGTTGTGAGGCCCACTAAAAAAAAGTCTTCATTGGTATTGACACTATCATGTCATCACCATATCATCCATATATACACTTGTCAATATATGGTGGTTTGTAGCATATAGGGACGATAAAAATCCTAATAGGGATGAGGGCCCGCGGAGTCTAGTACGTTGGGGGCAGATAGGTCTGTGGGGTCTGATACTTTAGGGACAAATAAATGAATAATTTTAAATTTTCTATATCCGTTAGTTGGACGAGATATATATGGATATTGAAATTCTCATTTTAATAGAGGTAAAATCACTATATGAATAGGGAACTACACGGGGTCCGGTTTATTAAGACTGAATCAATACTATATTTTCATACCTATTAATCAAAATGATCGGATATAGGTATTGAAATCGTCATATCATATCAAATATGTTGTCATTTGTACTAGTATGCAATTGAAGAGTGAAAGTGATAATGTGGTAATGTCAACACCATTTAAGAAGATTTCTCTAATTTGATAAAATCTTATTGACTGTGGAAACCACCTCAGCCGGAATTACTAATGTTCAAGGCATGAACTGAATATTTGTTTTCTTTTTATTTTTTTTCCCATTTTTTTTTTTTTTGAGAGTTTGGAGTAAACCAATTAGTAATTGTTATTTCTAAGGCCAAAACTGAGATACGATAACAATGTCAAACATACATTATTTTGCCAACAACTGTAATATTATCCTATATGACTTGGGACATAGTCCGCATATTTATAAATAATTGATTTTTCTTAATTACTTTGAATTTTTTGGGCAAATGGCTTGAAATCTTTGGTGTCAAGAACAAAATCGTGAGGGAGTAGCGTTTAGATTTGAAATATATTCCAGTTATATAGCCCAAAGTGGATAACATCATCTAGTTGGGCTAGTTGGGTCGATCGCTACAAATGGTCCCTAAGGGGATGGATTGAAATATCTTTATTGCTTGAGCATGTGTTTATAAATAATTAACTACCAGTATCTAGTAGTAGGTCTTTTAGTTAAAGACTTGAAATCCTTGGTGTTAAGAATAATGTGATGAGTGTACTAGTTGGACCGATCGCTAAAACAACACATTTTTTTTTTGAAATCGTTGGAAACTCTACTGCCAAACCATCACTTCCGGGCTTAAGCGGAGTATGTAAAACTCTCGGTTGTTTCAGGCTCTTATAAGAAACGCACTCTCTGGATTCGAACCCAGGACCTCAAGGTAAGATTCTGAACCCTACACCACCACATCACGCGCCTTGGAACTCTACAACAACAAAATGATAATGTGAGCATATCACTTCCAAATTAAGCTTCATTCTTCTGAAAGAATCCTACCCTTCGGACCTAGATTTATGCTATGGGAACATTGATTACTACGAAATTCTACTATGCAAATATTATGTTACGTCATCCATATAATAATTCAATAATATTTTGTTATGTATGTTAAAATAGTAATAAAATAATTAAACAAAAGTAATTATATTTAACATAATTTTATATGATTGGTTGTGTCACCCATTGGTACCAAAGAATTACTCGATTACTAGCATATCAATGTAGTTAATAATTTTTTGGTGTCAATCAGTGTTATATGATTTACGTGATACTACGAACCAATTAATCATATGGAATTACATGAAATATAATTATCATTTAATTAATTTTTATCTTTACTATTTTAAGAGATTTTATTGGATTATTTAATTAGTGACATATATAGTACGACTGCTATAAAAATTTTCCAACGTTAATACTCCAAATCCCCTTTATTTTGGAGAAAGTTATTGGACAGATCTTTGAACTTTTTGTTCATCTTTTTTTTTTATTCATAGCTTAGTATCCTGACCGCAAAACAATTGATAATACATTATTTAAATTTTATCTTTCATATATATATATAGAGAGAGTCATGATCTAATAAATGATCTCGTAATTTTTTAATTTGTGGGATAATCTTATTTTTTATCCCGATTTCATATAATATACGTATTTTTTCATTGTCCCCAACTTATTAAGTTTTGGAATTCTTCATTAGATTCTCATTAGTCAATGAGAAAGTACATATATTTTTATTTTACACGATAAAGTATTAGTATTTTATTTTGTGACTGTAAGAAAATTTCTTGCGGATATATATATATATATATATATATATATATATATATGGTGAAATACCTTCATTGGTCCTCAAGGAGTGTGACTTGATAGTATATGATTTAAGATCTCACTTTGAGGTCATGAGTTCGAATCTACGAATTGCATTTCTTGTAATAACCTGAGACAGTCATGAATTTTACCTGCTCTGCTTAAGCTGTGAAGGGATAGTATGACGGCAATATTTACAACGATTCTAAAAAAAAAAAAAAGGCCCCCATTGGATGGTGGGGATAGAAATATTTCTTATTTGACTTGACTTGATAAAAACAAAGTGTTCAACTGGCGGAGCGTGGGAACCTGTATCAGTATGTGCACTTACAACCACAACCAGAATGGACCACAGCTCATTTTCCCATGCAATCAATTGCATCAGATGCCCAACTTCACTTTCAAGCACAATTTTCCTTTTAGGGTTCGGTTACAAATTTCAATACTCTCGAATCCATCTTTTTTTTTTTGTTTTTTCGCAAGTCTCAAATTCTATTCTTGGCCTTTATAAATTTATAATTATAACATGAATAGTTAGTTACTAAAGATGTTCAAGTTGGTTTTCTTCCAAGTACGACCTAGGAAGTCTCATGTGAATTGTGCGATTTGAATCTAAATATTTTACAACGAATGTGTTCTCAACTCTTATATAGGTTAAAGTGTTTGGATTTGAGTCGCTCACCTCGCATGAAACTTCCTATAAGCTCAATTGTGATACTCAAAGCGGAAAAAATTTCTTAATACTGCGGTGATAACTTTAGCACCTTCTCTTACAATATCCATTAATATTGGGGACCTTGGGGGTATCCATTAACGATTAAAGGACTACAAACCTAACTCTTAACTTAGCATCAATTAATCTCGTATTTTTGGTGGATATATATCTAATTTGGAAATGCTTTCAATATATATCTCGTATTTCAGATCCTGGAACTGAAGAAAGAAAAAAGAAAAATCTATTATGTTTTGTTGGATTAATTATTAATTTGCTTTTATCATTAGGATTTGCTTCTGTAAGCTGACATGTATGTCAGTTAGTTATGTTTCTTGAGTTGTTAGTTTGTTAGCTACATTAGTGGGTTTGTTAGTGGACTCCTCATCATGGGTTAGCAGTTTAGTTAAGGCCAATTTGTTAGGAGAATGTTAGCTAGTGGGTAGTGTGCTGTTAGCAGTTTCTTTCTTGTAGTTTAAATTCATTCCTTTGCACAATCAATGAAGTATCACGTTTTGCAGTTGTTTGTCTTTGTTCAACATTTGGTATCAGAGCTTTTATGCAAAACACTGATCGGGTTTGGGAAACACAGGAGAGTGATTATGGCAGATGCGAACTTTGCGAAAGCTTGCATTCCTACTTTCGATGGAGACTATGACCACTGGAGTCTCCTCATGGAGAATCTGTTGAGATCGAAGGAGTACTGGCAAGTGGTGAACACTGGATTCAAAGAACCGGCTGCTGGAGAAAGGTTGAGTGCCGATCAAGTGAAATCTCTGGAGGAGATGAGATTGAAGGATTTCAAGGCATTGAATTATCTATTCACCAGTATAGATAAGACAATCTTGAAGACTATCTCACAGAAGACAACAGCTAAGGAGTTGTGGGACTCCATGAAGAACAAATTTCAAGGCAGTGCACGAGTTAAGAGGGCTCAACTTCAAGCTCTTAGGCGCGAATTTGAAGTTCTGGAGATGAAAGAGGGAGAAGCTGTCAATGATTATTTTGGCAGAGTGATGATCGTCTCCAATGCTATGCGCAATTGTGGTGAGTTAATCACAGATGTGAAGATTGTTGAAAAAATCCTTAGGACTCTCACTGAGAGGTTCAATTACATTGTGTGCTCAATTGAAGAATCCAAAGACATTGACACTCTATCTGTGGATCAATTGCAAAGCTCACTCTTGGTCCACGAACAGAAGTTTACAAGGAAGTCTGTCTCTGAAGATCAAGTGCTCAATGTTGGATTTGATGGTGGCAGAGGAAGGGGAAGAGGACGCTCACCAGGTAGAGGAAGAGGTAGAGGTCGTTCTTGGAACAAAGAGACAGTTGAATGTTACAACTGTCACAAGCTCGGACACTTCAAGAATGAGTGTCCAGAATGGACGTCTCAGGCTCACTTTGCTGATGGCCAGGCCTCAGGAAAGGATGAGATGCTGCTCATGGCCTACATAGAACCTGTTGAAGGAACTGATGGTGCTTCTGCAGAAAGCTGGAATGGGTTGATGGCTTATCAAAAATCAGAAGAGAAAAATGATAATTGGTGGTTTCTGGATAGTGGATGCAGCAATCACATGAGTGGTGATAAGAAGTGGTTTAGCAGCCTTGATAGTTCATTCTCTTGCAATGTGAAACTGGGGAATGGAATGAAGCTTCAAGTGCAAGGAAAGGGTAATGTCAGAATGAGAACTGATCAAACTTCTTTGATCATTCAAGAAGTTTTCTATGTGCCAGGATTGACCAACAACTTGCTCAGTATTGGTCAAATGCAAGAAAAAGGCTTGTTTTTTCTCATCAAGAATGATCTATGCAAGATCTATAGTGATGAAACAGGGTTTCTCTTCTCCACAACAATGAAGAGTAATCGCATGTTCATCCTGCAGGCTGTACCCAACACTGATGTGAAAAGCAATGGTGTTCAATGCTTGAACACCACTCAGTCTAAGAAGGAAGATGTAGAGCTATGGCACAGAAGGTTCGGACACCTTAATCATCAGGGCTTACAAAAGCTTGAAAGATCAAGCATGGTCAAAGGGCTACCTCCTATGAAGACTGATGAAAAAGATATGTGCACTGTATGCCTGGTGGGAAAGCAACATAGGAAGCCATTTCTAAAGAGAAGCTTGTGGCAAGCCTCAGTCAATTTACAGCTTGTCCATGGAGATTTGTGTGGGCCCATATCTCCTCCCTCCCACAGTGGCAAAAGGTATGTGTTCACCTTAATTGATGATCATAGTAGAAAGCTTTGGGTCTACTTTCTTACTGCCAAATCAGAAGCTTTTGGAGTGTTTAAAACTTATAGAAGCAGAGTTGAGAAGGAGTCAGACACTCCACTTGTGAGCTTTCGAACAGATAGGGGAGGAGAGTTTCTTTCCACTGAGTTTAAGAAATGGTGTGATGAGGAGGGCATAAGGAGACAGTTGACAGCAGCCCTAACTCCTCAACAAAATGGAGTGGCAGAAAGAAAAAATAGAACCATCCTAAACATGGTTAGGTGCATGCTTTCAGACACAAATGTTCCTAGCAATTTCTGGTGTGAAGCAGTTGCTTGGGCTACACATGTGTTAAATCGGAGTCCTACTGCCATTAACAAAGAGAAAACTCCACAAGAGTTGTGGAGTGGCTCATCTCCTTCTGTAGACCATCTAAGGGTCTTTAGATGTTTGAGTTTTGTGCATGTTCCTGAGCAACAGAGGAAGAAACTTGATGATAGGAGTGTGAAGTGCATCTTCATATGAGTCGCAACAGAATCTAAGGCCTACCGTGTATACAATCCAGTTACTAAGAAGATCATTGTTAGCAGAGATGTGACATTTGATGAGTCAAAAGGCTGGGATTGGGAATCTGACAACACAACTCAGGAGAACAGGCTACTCTCTTGGGATGGCTTTGAGGATGAGATAGAAGACTCAGAGGCAGAAATTGATGACAGAATTGTAAAAGAAAGCTCAGAAAATCAGGATGTTAATCAACAAGAGAGTTCACCAGAGACAGAAGCTGAATCTTCTGCAGAAACTGTGGTGCCAAGTGATGACTTGGGCCCAAGGATAAGAACAAGACCTGGGTGGCATGATGACTATGAAGTGGGCAATGTCATGCTCACAACTGGTGATTGCTATGCTTTACAAGTGGATAACATTGATCCTACATCCTTTGAAGAAGCTGTGAAGTCTGAGAAATGGAGAGAAGCCATGAAGTCTGAGATGCAGGCTATTCAAAGAAATGGCACATGGGAGCTCACTTTTCTGCCTGATGGAGCAACTCCAATTGGAGTAAAATGGGTATACAAAACAAAGCTAAATGAGCATGGAGAGGTTGATAAATACAAAGCCAGATTAGTAGCTAAGGGGTATGCTCAACAATATGGCATAGACTACAATGAAGTATTTGCACCAGTGGCAAGGTGGGATACCATTAGATCTATGCTAGCTTTGGCTGCACATCATGGATGGAAAGTGTATCAGCTTGATGTGAAGAGTGCATTTCTTCAAGGTGAGCTTACAGAAGAGGTCTTTGTAATGCAGCCGCCAGGGTTTGTAAGCTCAGGGGAAGAAAATAAGGTTTACAGATTGAAAAAAGCCTTGTATGGCTTGAAACAAGCTCCAAGGGCATGGTATTCCAAGATTGAGAAATACTTTATGGAAGCAGGATTCCAGAAATGTCCATATGAACATACTTTGTTCATATTAAGAAAGAAGTCAGGAGTGCTGCTTGTAAGCCTGTATGTGGATGATCTTATGTATGTGAGCAGCAATGAAGAATTAGTGACTGAGTTCAAAGACAGTATGAAGTCTATGTTCGAAATGACAGATCTTGGGAGAATGAGATACTTCTTGGGAGTGGAGGTATCTCAAGTTGCAGCTGGTATATTCATTTGTCAAAAAAAATATACCAAAGATCTGTTATTCAGGTTTGGTCTCATGGACTGCAATCCAGTCAAAAATCCTATAGTTCCAGGAGACAAGCTCACAGTTGAAGGTGATGGAATCCTAGTTGATGGAACTCAGTACAAGCAATTGATTGGATGCCTGCTATATCTGACTGCCACAAGACCTGATGTCATGTATATCGTCAGTTTGCTCAGTAGATACATGGCTAAGCCAACTAGACTTCATATGCAAGCTGCAAAAAGAGTTTTAAGGTATCTCAAGGGAACTGTGGAATTTGGAATTCTTTATAGAAAGGAGGTGAAGTGCCAAAGCTTGGTTGCATATACGGACAGTGATTACGCAGGGGACTTAGATGACAGAAGAAGCACTGGAGGGTACGTCTTCTTCCTTGCTGGTGGTGCCATTGCTTGGTCCTCTAAGAAACAGCCAGTGGTCACCTTATCAACCACTGAAGCAGAGTTCATAGCTGCTGCGTCCTGTGCAGCTCAATGCATTTGGCTAAGGAGAATTCTCGAAGAATTTGGCTGGGATGAGAGTATTGAAGGAGCAACCATGGTTCTGTGTGACAACATCTCTACCATAAAGCTGTCAAGGAATCCTGTGTTACATGGGAGGAGCAAACACATTGACGTAAGGTTTCATTTCCTGAGGGATCTTGTCAATGAAGGAGTTATTGAAATGGAACACTGTGGTACTAGCTCTCAAATAGCAGACATCATGACCAAGGCTGTGAAGTTGGAGACTTTTGAGAACCTGAGAGCAAAGCTTGGTGTAGGCAATTGGTCTGACATGTCTGACACAACAAGTGGCTAGGAAGACGAACCTACTGAAGTTTGTAAACTCAATTTGATCTAGTTGAGTTTAGGGGAAGAAATGTTGGATTAATTATTAATTTGCTTTTATCATTAGGATTTGCTTCTGTAAGCTGACATGTATGTCAGTTAGTTATGTTTCTTGAGTTGTTAGTTTGTTAGCTACATTAGTGGGTTTGTTAGTGGACTCCTCATCATGGGTTAGCAGTTTAGTTAAGGCCAAATTGTTAGGAGAATGTTAGCTAGTGGGTAGTGTGCTGTTAGCAGTTTCTTTCTTGTAGTTTAAATTCATTCCTTTGCACAATCAATGAAGTATCACGTTTTGCAGTTGTTTGTCTTTGTTCAACATTTGGTATCAGAGCTTTTATGCAAAACATCTGATCGGGTTTGGGAAACACAGGAGAGTGATTATGGCAGATGCGAACTTCAGAAAAATCTATTATGTTTTACATAAAATTTTCTGAAGATTGGATTCAAATAACCCCTAAAATCAAGAATTACAATACACAACTAACGAAGTAATGCTATAAGAAGTTCTAGCTTCAAGCATTTATATTACATTATGTACAAAATCTCTACAAATTTTAAATATGTATATATTTCATAAACAATAGTCAAGCCTAAGTATATAATAAATATAGAAACCAACATAACATATAAAAAAGGTCATATCCAATTAATCTAGTGCAAAAGCCGTCGGAATGTCCTGATATACGCACTCTTACCTATATTTTTTCATCGAGAGGATGTTTCCGATGTTCGAAATTAACAAAAACGTGTTAATCTTCACTTGTTGTGTAAAGGGTTGGATCCTGTAGGAACCCTCCGCTTCTCAGACTCAAATTCTTGGCTGCTCCTGGTGTTGTTGAAAGGAACAGGAACATTTGAAGAGTCATAGGTTTGTTGCTGGCTTCTGCTTGAAGGACTTGGGAAGCTCTTCCATCTTGCTGCTGCTTGAATCCTTGGAGTGGAGATAATAATAAGCAGAAGAAGAGCAAGAAGTTGGCAAATTTGCTGAAAGCGATTCATTTTATCATTTGCTTTCAGAAATTGAAATATTGAAAGGCAAGTTTTCGGTTTAGCTTGAGTTTAATACTTTAATTTATGTCATTATATTTTAGTATACAAAGTTTATAATCTTTAAATTTATGTCCTTACAAATTAATCATATTTTGAATTTGGTATTAATTTAACAATAATCTATAATTTAAATAATAAAAATATCTATAAAAAAATGTTTCTTTGAATAAATTAGTTAGAAAATTAAATTTAATAAAATCTTAAAAAAAATATACTGAATGGATATACAATCGATCTCAATTTAAAGACAAACCATTATATAATTTCATCTTCAATTATTAAAAGAATAGTCGATATCCGACATTGATATGTACACCCGTCTAATATCTATTATGTATATATAATTTTATATTTATAACTTATTCACTATTACTAAATTACGAATATCGAATATCGAATAATTTTTTTAGACAGATATTAAGGTATTTTGGTCTGGAAAAAAGTCTAAGATACAATGCCGATTATTCTTGTAGAAATTATTAGACAATTAGAAAAGAATACACCAATAGCATATAATAAAGATTATGGACATTGTGTTAATTAATAGTAAGTGGGGTCTTGTTTAATCTTTAATGACAAGTTAGGGGAGTTTTTCGTAATTTCCTTGAAGATTAGTTTTTCATAATTAAAATGATGTAACGTTGAATAGCTTTTCTGAATTATTTGGCTTAGACTCAAATCTCTTTTTGGTGCACGGATGGAAAAAATTTCCTCACTTTTCTTAAATTCTCTTGTTGCCTATGACTATTATGCATGGGAAATTTTTTATTGACTCATAATTTATTTTTCATTTCATCATTCAGCAATATGAAGAGCAAATATTTAGTCCCGGGACAATGTTTGGTGGTGTAGGGTTCATGATTCGACTTTCAGGTTTTGAATTCGAATCTAGAGAATGTGTTTTTTATAAGAGTCTGGGATAGCCAGAGATTTTACCTGTTACGCTTAAACCCAGAATGGATGGTCTAGCGATAGGGTTTCCAACGATTTCAAAAAAAAAAAAGAGCAAATATTTTGAATGAAACACAAAATAAACATAATTAACAGGTTTTTTTAAACTTTTTTTTTTTTTTTTGAAGTTTTGGGTGTTCCAAATTCATTTTTATCATTCATCATTGTCACGAGCATGTTTCCATAAATTAATCGTGTGATAATATTCATATTCTCCTGAAGCGTCAAAGAGTCCTCACACCTAAATAATTAATCTGTTTATGATGTAGCTCAAATGTTCAAGGCCAAGGAGATGATGCCTTAATATAATTACAGAAAAAATCTTTTGCACAAACTCACAAATTTAAACCCCTATCAACATATGTAAAATTGAAAGTAATTTCTTTTAAAAAAAAAGTATATGGAAACATTTTTATATGTGATTATTTTCAATTAAAAAAAAACGATGTATTAATATATTTTTTTTCTGTTGAAATCTTATTTTTTTGATATTCAAAGTTATGCTCAAGGTGTATTGAGGCAGGCATTAGTGATACACAATATGAAATACAGATAGTGGAAAGATTGTTAGAATTGGAATGATTATATCGAAATGAAGAAAAAATTGGTCACCTAATTAAATCATGATTCACGTCTAATCTTTTATATATGGGACACTTAAATATCTCATAACATGATCTCAAAATTTGACAATTTTTGCTCATTTTATCCGACCAAACTAACAAAAAGTTGAAAGTTTTTCTCATCGAAATTTTTTTGACGTAAAATATTATATTTTAGCATCGAAATTTTTTATTTCGAAGCTAAATGTCTTTCTCGTCTACGTTTTAGCGTCGAAAATTAGCATAAAAAATTTTCGACGCTAATAACCTTTAGCGTCAAAATAATTTCTTTTAACATCAATATTTTTCGACGTTAAAAATCTTATTTTTTGTAGTGTCTTCTCTTTAATTGGTATGTTCATTTTCTCCTTTACAAATTACATTTTTGGTGATACCATATTCTCCTTACTTGTTCATAAGAATTTAGTGGATATTTAAACATTTTAAGATACTGATTTTTCTATAATTAATAGGATGTGTTACTTCAAGACTATGGTGTATATATATTTTACGTATTAAAACGTGCATGCGTTTGCATATTTCTAATAATAGATAGGTCAAAATTTTCTGTTAAAGTAGGCAGGTTTCTGCACATTTTTTTAATATGAATTTGTTCATACATATCAGTGAATAACTGCCACATAACAGTATAATTAGGATGATAATCTGAATATCCCGTCATGTTCCGATCTTTTTCCATTCTGTATCGATTTTTTCTCATCTCGATTATAATTGAGGATGAAAAAATTATCCTGAATTCTAAACCGAACGGTTCGGAATCGAAATTTTTAAGTTAAAATTTGAGATTCTGACTAAAAATATTATTCATGATGATTTTTTTTTTTCCAAAATCTCATATCAATACTATGTAAAATTCGATCCAAGTCTCAATCAAATTTTTTTATTTGAAACGATTTAATCTGAATCTCGTGCCAACCTATGTATAACTACTAAATAACAGTGCAAATACTAAATTCATCTTTTAAAATCGAAGTTTTCAAATAGCTCGGATTGAGAAAATGATGTAAAAAAAAAAACTCATTACTTGTTTTCCTTATTTCAATTGGATATGAAAGGCATCTTTTGCATTCAATGATCACTTGATTTTGAAGTTGAATGAATCCAATATTTGTCTCCATGATATGATATTAATTATTAATACTTTTTTGCTGGTGAATAAAAAAAAATTAATTTACCTTTTTGAAATTGTTATGGGTCAAAAATAGAGCAACTTGTAACAGTAACATCTTTTCTAAACCAATCCAAGAGAATTATTGTTGTTGGGGTGGATGAATAATTATTTGGTAAAACAGTTAGTATATATGATGTGATATGATATTGTCAATCAATAATGTGAAATTATATTAGATATAATTATTATTTATTTAGTTATTTTTTATTATTTTAATACACGTGATAAGATATTATTATATTCTTTAATGAGTGACAATATCGTATAGTAGAATTTTAGGAAATCATCAATCATATAGCTCAAAGATTGACACGTTATAAAAAATACACAAATCTTAAAATTTTATTTACCACTCCACCCAAAGATTGTAAAGTGTATTAAATTTGTACCAAATTTGGGTATACATTAAAATTGTGTTTTAAATATTTGATATACATCTAATACAAAATAGATGAATATTTTTTACGTACACTTAACAATTTTTGGGTGAACCGATAAATAAAATTTTAGGATTTATAAATTTTTTATAAAGGGCTAAAATTTGGGTATATAAGATAATTTTCTTAGAATTTTTTTCAGGTTGAGAGACTACAATATTTAGAAGTCACCTTTTACATTCATTGCTCTGATACCACATTTTACAAATTCATTGATAAAACTCATCCTTAAAACTATATTGTAAATTTATAATTAAGGAGATGGAATCCATGATCGATGTGTAATTCAAAATTGAAAAGAGCAATAAATGACATAGATTTTACAAGAACATGCGTTATATAGAACAAAAAGGACAACTTCAGGAAAATGCAAGAAAGCAACTTGACTGCAAATCCAATGCTAAAAACATAAATAATCAATTGAGCTACCTGTTAATTACAGTTTACATCGACTTTCCAAGCCATTATGATTAAAAGAACATAACCTAGTATTTTCATAATTGGACCGGTGATTCAAAATTCAATGAATCAGTGGTTCGATCGATTGAAATTTTTCTGAAAAAATCGATAGAACCGGTCTACATCATAAATAGTTTTATTTAATTAAAAATTAAAAATTAAAAATTTTTAATTTTTGATTTAAAAATTAAAAAAAAAAAAACAATTGAATCGGTCCGGTCTGATTCACTGATTTTTATCGGTTTGGCCGGTTTTTTTTTTTTTTTTTGCAAATCGATTTTCATGATCGGTTCCCAATTTGACCAGCCGATCCAGTCCGATTTTGAAAACATGAATTATTCTCTTTGTGAGACCTAGTCTCTTGTTTAAATTATTAAAGTCGAACTCTTATCCCTCACCCCCCCCCACTTCTCTCCATTATTTCCCCAAAATCAGCAACCATACACACACACTCCCTATAAAACTCAACCTCTATTCCTATTCAAAAACTAATTAAACATAATATATATCCTTTAAGTGTGTGTTATTGTGAAGCAAATAGAGAGTAAGCAGTACATTGAATTGATTTCCAGAGATCTTTGAAGCTTTTATTTCCATAAACCAGTGAAGAGTAAGAGGGAGAAACAAATCTGTAGAGAGAGAAAGAGTGGGCAAATGAGAGAGAAAGAGAAATTTCGACATCTTCCGGTCATCTTTTCCGTCGAGTGACCACTCCAGGAGAATCCCCTCTCCGAGACGAAGCCAACGCTGTCGGACCGATTGCCGGAATCCTCCTCACGCGCCTCCACGCGCCGCCACGCCGTCTCTTCACGCGCCCCACGCGCCGCTGTGGGTGATCGACACCTCCTGGACCAGAATCTTCCCCTCGTCGAGATACGCGGGTTAGACACATCGTTTGCCCAATTCGGACATTCGGTTGTCGTGAAACGAGCCTACAACGAGAGTTAACGGTTTTCGATCGTTCGTCGGTGATCGTCGAGCATCCGCCATTACCACCATTGCCGTTGTGATCCTGGTGACGTGTTCTGTCCGTGGACCACCTCGTTCTGAAATTCTGAAGTTGTTGGAGCTCGGTACGTTATACTTTACAGTTTTAAGGGTGTATTTGTAAGATTTTGAAAGTTTTTGACTTATTCATAATTTGGACATAAATGAATAAATTCTGATTTTTAGTCAGTAATATGATAATTGGAAGTTTTAGGACTAAATTGATAATATTGGAGAGTTTTGGGGTTAAATTATAAATTTGGAAAATTTAGGGGTAAAATCATATTTTAGTAAAGTAAATATAGGACCTGATTGTAATTTATAATTTTTTTTCAGATTTTTAGCGGGGACATATAGTTATAGAGAGTTTTGCGTGGATTGAGATAAGTACAAAAGCACGATGATTCCCTTAACATAAATGTTTGTTGATTGATGTTTGATATGTGAGTTACGTAATATAATATAGATATATATATTTATATATGTATGTTGGAAAAATTGATTGAAAAATCGATAGCAAAACATAAATGTGAATACTAATTTGAGGTATAATTGTATATTTGTACTATGAATTGAAGTATTTGAGTATTATGTGATTTTGAGATGAGTTGATGGATGAAATGCGAGGAGATGTGTTGTATTGGATACTGTGTGAGATTGTTGTTATGCTGCTGAATTTAGTATGATAATGGTCGGATATTCGAGATTATGTGAGATTTATGCGAGATCAGCAGAGGCGTGTGGTTATATCCCTCTTTTTCATATTTATGCGGGATTATATGGTGGGAAATCTTGGGGGGGTAAGAGAATGACTTTCCCAATGGTTTCAATTCATTATTATACCGAATCCGGATAGCAAAACTTATTTGATTGAGATGTATTGTTGTGAGTATGTTTTGCCTGAGTTAGCTCTTATATATATTAACTATTATTTTCATAGATTCACTATCATATATATATTTTGTTGGTGATGTCATGTTGAGAGTATGAGTGTTTTTACTTACTGAGCTCTTTAAGCTCACCCCCCATTTCCCAACATCCCAGGTAGTTCGCCAGCGCATCAGTAGCAGTAGCAGTATCAGTACCAGGATTTGACTCGTTTGCCACAGCCGTCAGTCGGGTTGGTCCATACATTTCTTTTGGCTTTTGAGATAGGACATTTAGGATAATTTCATGTTTTCACACACTTTTGGTGTAAACACTTATTTAGGATTTATTTGATTGCATTTTATGGAATATTATTTTCTTGCGAACTTTTGGTTCAATTTCATGACATATAGGTGCCCGAGCTGAAGTGGTTCGCGGACCCCTTTCTAGGGTTGGGCCCGCTCTAGGGAGGGGGTCGTGACAAATTTTGGTATCAGAGCAAAGGTTATAGATTATGTAGACACCGTGCATTAGATGAGTGTATTAAAAGGACACCGTGCATTAGATGAGGGTATTAAAATGGTAGTTTTGTGTCCGTAGAAAAATATATGGACGTGGTTGTAGTACTGGTACTCAACGTGGGAGAGGGATAGTTTGGCGATATGTGAGAATGTCGCGTATTAGTTTAAAGAGACCTCACACTTAGCCGGTAGATCCTGAATTGGGTGTAGTTTCAGTTGTTGTGCCACCAATTATTGATGGTAACGAAGGCTCTAGACCTATACCTCCAGTAGTTCCGACAGTCACCCCATCGTGACTCTTGCAGTTGTACCTAACCTTATTCCTGCGACTATACCTAATATGACCCATGTCGCTCATTCAGTTCCCTAAACAGCCACTAATCTAGAAGATGTTTTGGGAAGGTTTATTGATGTAGTTGCATAGACGGATTCCAGAGGACCAGCAACTAATGTACCTTCGAGCAGCGATGGTAGTACGAGCAAGTTAGACCAATTCCTTAATTTGTGGCCTCCTCAGTTTCATGATACAACTGATCCCCTTTCTACAGAGAAATGGAGGGATGATATTGAGCATATATTCAGTGTGTTAGATCTGACAGATCAAGAGAATGTTAGGTTTACTGTCTTTATGATGAGAGGTGAGGAGGAGACCTGGTGGAAGCACATCGAGACTGTACTGATAGATAGATTGAGAGCACTAGATTATTGGAGAGCTGATGGACTTAGAAGACCTCGACATATCACTTGGGATATGTTCGAGGAAGCCTTTAATGAGATGTACTTCCCTTATGCTTATCGTAGTAAGCAGCATCGTCAGTTTGAGCATATGGTTCAGGGACCATCAGAGACAATGATGGAGTATGAGAGGCAGATGATTTCCCTATCTCGGTACCACCCATAATTAATTCGGTGAGAAGAAGACAGATGAGAGAAGTTCAAGGGCGGGTTGAGACAGGAGATTAGGTCACAGATCTCGATTTTTTGGGAAGTTGCCATATACATTACTAGTTGACAGAGATATGATTGCAGAGAGTGATATCAGGGTCGAAAGATAGAACAGAGCATCCTTTAGAGAGAGCATGAAGATGGGACGAGATGAGGTTTCTGATAGGAGACATGGCAGATCTAATAGTAGACAATATTCTCTGCAGCCGAGACACAGCGGGTTACCACCCAGAGTGCACCTCCTAGAGGACAGTTCTGTAGGGGTCGGACTGGCCAGGTTCATAATAGAGGCACAGTACCGTTTGTTGATCAGAGTGCAGCGAGTGTAGCATCTTAACCGACTAGCATACGTCGATGCTATAATTATGGTCAGGAGGGTCATATTAGCACACAATACAACATAGTAAAGAGATGTTACGAATGTCAGCAGTTTGGACATTTGGCCAGAGATTGTTCCGCTTGTGATATATCTTGAGAAGTGGAGCAACCGGCGGGAGGAGCAATGACAGCAGTGTAGGAAATCGTTTCCTTTTGTGCGGCGGAAGTTGCGGATGTGGTGGCATTGGATCTTTAAAATTTTCTCTGCCTTCTCATTTGTTGAAGTCGAACTCCACCAAACTCTTGATGAATTTACTTTGAGATTCTATCGTAGAATCAACCACTCAATCTTCCGAGCTATATATCGAAACCAACAAACCGAAGTGTGGGCTTCACTCACAAAGATCAACCTCTAAACTTTTTAGAGAAGTTGATATTGTCACAAACTCTTTTGGCTTTAGAAAGATGAGATGAAAAAGATCAAATATCTTGTTCACTTTTTTTTCTTTCTAATCTCACTATTGAGAAATATTATTTTTCTCTCTATCTCACTCACAACTTTTGTGAATGTTTTAGCTCTCTCTTGAATTTCTTTTTCCAAAATGCTAAGTATGATTTTCAATTGATTATCCAACCTTTGAGTGGGAATGGTAGAGAATATAAACTAAGCCATTCCATCAACATCCACTCAATCTTATCAATTGTAAATGTCCAACACACTTGAGTGGAGTGTCAACCAAATCCATCAAATAATGGAACAAGTTAGGTAATTAGGTCAAAACTAATTAACAAAAACTTGGTGGATGATTTGGCAAATCATTAAGGCTTGTCTTGATAATGCATTTACCATTATCAAATAAGGATGTCATAATTATCTCATAATTATGCATTATCAATGATGATGTAATAATTATCTAATAATTATTAATGATGTAATAATTATCTTATAATTATTATTGATTATCTCATAATCAAAAATATTAGAAAATATAATATTAAACTAATTTAATATTATTTTCATTTGTGACAAAAAATATTATTAATCATATTAATAATATTTAAATATAATGTGAGCATATTATTAGACAATCTAATTATATTAGGTTTGCTACAGTTAATCAAGCTAGCACGGGGATCAAATGGACCTACGGTTCCGAGCTCCAATAATTTTGAAATATTAATTAAACTCTTTAATTAAATATTACGAATTATTAACTCCGCATTATTCCACTAAAAACTCGAAGTTGAACTCCCGTTACCGTAGATGGAAAATATAAGCCGAACAACTTCGGTGTCAATCGATATAGTCACTACATATGGATATAGCCCTTCACGAATATCTCATAAATAGGGCCGGGTCATAAGTCTGTTATACCCCTCTAAATTTTTTGTCTCTAAGCACCATTGATTCTATAATGAACAATTAATTCATAATAATTATGAATATAATACTTTATATTCTCAATAGAAAAGTTGAGCGCTCAAAATTGTTCAAGTCCTGAATCAACTCTTAAAAGAGATATTCTTCTACTTCTCGAAAGAATGAGTGAATTTCATATCTATGTAAAACGTTCTCAGCTACACACCAAACCATATCCCCAAAATATGTAGTTATTGGCTGAGACTGCTACACCAACCTCACCATAGTAAATCAAAGGACATAGCCTAACATGCAGGAGTTCGTAGTACACTCAGGATTAAAATTAATCCATATATGACCATCTAGTAGATAAAATTAATTTATTGGGTTAACGGATATTAAAAGAAATTCATATTTATCTTAGTCCAGTTCTATATGATCTCATCATACAAGGTACCTCCATTCACATGTCACTACACGAATGATCCCGGATCAAGGTCGTCATATAAGTATAGAATGGACCGCAACTATAGATAAACCACAAACAAAGTACCCACTCTGTTTGCTCTCTATGGACAATTTAGATTACTAACTTCAGACTTAAATCCTCTTGTGCATCAAACATACACTAAGTCTGAAGGTACAAAAGTAATCAAGGTAAATAAGATAATTGGACAATATGCAATTTAAATCAAATAACTTTGATAAATGAATAATGCGTTTATAATTATTATTAAAATAATCAATTCCGTTTTACAACACGTGAAGCTCTATGACATATAGCCCAATAATCTCCCACTTGAACTAGAGCAAATGGGACATGTCATGTAATCCTAAAATTTTTAGGTGACCTTTAAATATTATAGCCGATAAGGTCTTTGTAAACGGATCAGCCGGGTTGTCTGCGGATGGAATCTGCATGACAATGACATCTTCTCTCTGCACTATCTCCCTGATAAGGTGATATTTTCTCTCAATATGCTTACCCCGCTTGTGGCTTCTTGGTTCCTTGGAATTCGCCACTGCTCCACTATTATCTCAATAAAGTGTGAGTGGTTTATCCATATCTGGAACAACTTCCAGATCTGCCAAGAATTTACGGAGCCAGACTGCTTCTTAGCTGTTTCAAGCTGCTACATATTCAGCCTCCATGGTGGAGTCAACAATACAAGATTACTTTATGCTCCTCTATACAATAGCTCCACCACATAGGGTAAATACTGATCTGGATGTTGATTTCCTAGTTACTACATCCGTCTGAAAATCAGAGTCTGTATATCCCTTGAGGATCATATCCTCACCAGAATATACTAGCATATAATTTCTCGTTCTCCGAAGATACTTGAGAATGTGTTTCACTGCCACCCAATGATCTAATCATGGGTTGGATTGAAACCTACTGACTACTCCCACTGCAAAACAGATGTCTGGTCTTGTGCATAACATATCATACATAAGACTTCCAACTGCTGAAGCATATGGAATATGTCTCATCTCCTCAATTGCTTGAGGTGTTTTAGGAGACTGTTCCTTAGAAAAATGAATTCCATGTCTGAAAGGTAAATTACTTTTCTTGGAATTCTGGATTCCAAATCGCACAAGAATCTTGTCGATATAGGATGCTTGAGACATTACTAACAGTCGTTTCTTGCGATCCTGAATAATCTGGATCCCAAGTACATAACTTGCCTCTCCCAAATCTTTCTTTTGGAATTGGTTAGCTAGCCAGATTTTCACGTCCGATAATATCTTTACATCATTCCCAATGAGTAAAATATCATCGACATATAACACAAGGAAAACCATATTCCCATCAATGATACGCTTGTAGACACAAGGTTCATCGATATTCTTCTCAAAGTTATAAGACTTGATCGTAGTATCAAATCTTATGTTCCAAGATCTAGATGCTTGCTTAAGCCCATAAATGGACCTTTGCAACTTGCAAACCTTTTGCTATTGACCTTGGGTTAAGAATCCCTCTGGTTGCACCATATAGATACTTTCATCAAGATTGCCATTCAAGAATGTAGTCTTGACGTCCATTTGCCAAATCTCATAGTCATAATATGCTGCAATGGAAAGAAGAATCCTGATGGATTTAAGCATGTCTACTGGCGAGAAAGTTTCTTTATAGTCAACTCCCTCTTTTTGGGTATAACCCTTTGCCACTAGCCTAGCCTTGAAAGTCTGTACTTTCCCATCTATTCCTTTTTTTCTCTTGTAGATCCACTTGCAACCTATGGGTTTTACTCCATTAGGTTGGTCCACAAGTTCCCAGACTGAGTTAGAGTACATGGACTCCATCTCAAGGTTCATGGCTTTGAGCCATTATTCTTTATCAGTATCATTCATTGCACTACAATAGGTCAATGGATCATCTATACCATCACAAGATGTAACAACTTGCACCTCACCATTTCCTAGATAGCGTTCAGGTTGTCTTACAACCCTTCCACTACGTCTAGGTGGCATGATATTCTGATAAATTTGCATCTGACTTTCAGATGCCGAAGGTGTTATGTCTTTGTCAATATTTGACAATGGTTTACTGGTCGTACCAGCAAGTAACTCCTCAAGTAACACTTTACTTCGAGGTTTGAATTCTTTCATATAATCCTCCTCAAGAAAAATAGCATTTGTCGATACAAATATTTTATTATCTTCTGGATTATAAAAGAATTCACCCCTAGTTTCCTTAGGATAGCCTAAAAATAGGCAAACCTGTTAACGTGGTTCCAACTTAGTAGTCTTGTTCTTTAGCACATGTGCTGGACACCCCCATATGCGGAAATGTCGAAAACTAGCTTTACGACCATTCGACAATTTTAAGGGAGTCTTAGGAATATACTTAGAATGAACTACATTCAGAATATACATTGATGTTTCCAATGCATACCCCCGGAATGAACTAGGTAAAGTGCTATAACTAAACATTGATCTCATCATGTCTAGTAGGGTTCAATTTCTCTTTTCTGCAACACTGTTTTGTTGTGGTGTTCCAGGTGCTGTGAGCTGTGAAACAATTCCATGCTCAACTAAGAATTCCTCGAAATCTCTATCAAGGTATTCACCTTCACGATCTGATCGTAGAATTTTGATGCTTTTACCTAACTGGTTTTCAACCTCAGCACGATACTCTTTGAATTTTTCAAATTTATCTGACTTGTGCTGCATTAGATAAACATACCCATATCTATAATAATCATCAATAAAAATGACGAAATATTCATAACCACCTCGTGCCTTTACATTCATCGGTCTACAAACGTCCGAATGTATTGGCTCAAGTGGTTCTTTGGCTCTTATCTCTTTTTCCAGTAAAAAGTCTCTTAGTCATTTTGCCTTCTAAACATGATTCACAGACAGGTAAAGTACCGAGTTTTAACTGATTTAAAACTCCGTTCTTAATTAGTTTATCAATCTGGTCAAGGTTAATGTGACCAAGTCTAAGGTGTCATAAATATGTATCATCATGAGAAATCTTTTTCCGTTTTATTTTAGATCTTTCAATCTTAAACATTTCAGTATTAAGCAGTGAATCATGCATTAACGGTCTTAATACATATAGATTATTTTCGGAGTTTCCCGTGCATATATTTAATCCATTTATACTAATAATAACTGACTTATTATTAAATGAAATAGAAAAACCATGTTCTATAAGTTTTGTAACAGAAATCAAATTCCTGCGAAAACCAGGAATATATAGCACACCATTCAAACACAAATAACTTTTATTAAAGTTTAATTTAGAATCTCCCACTGCTTTAGCTGAAACAGCATCCCATGTCCCAACTCTCATGGTAAAGCTACCTTCAGCAAGGTCATTCCATGAGTCAAGTAGCTGCAAAGAACAACAAACATGGTTAGTGGTGACCGGCGTAAACACACACGTATAACGCAAGCGTACGTATCGTTCAAGTAGTATAAAAGTATCGATCCCACGAGGACTTAAAACCTTTTCTATTAATTTTTATGAGGTCAAATGATTACTAGTATCTAACAGGTTGTTTAATTGATTTGAAATGACGACGATTCTAAATTTAAAGACAAGTAAATAAAATTGTTCGAAGGTAGATTTTAAGAAAATTCAATATTAAAAACTATCTAGGGTTGTGATTTATTCCAATATTAATTAAAGATGAAGTGGTTATCTTATAATTGGGTAAAATATTGATTTATTAACCTGGAACACTAATTATGTAAAAGCCTCTTCCGATGGTCAATTACAAATACCTAGTATAATCCAATTGAACCATATGTCTATGTCAACCAAATTACCTAGATTCATTAAGATTAAGTTCCAATTATGGCTACTCCCGCCCGACAGGTATATTCCTATCCAGTAAGGAAATCTATTAAAGGGTTATCTATCCTCAAGGAAGATCGTGGGCTATTGAGTATAAGGTCTTAAACTTAAAATCCCTATGTCTAGTTCATTTTAAGTTTACCTAATCAATTTAATTAATGGCCAGTTAATTAAAGAGCATTAAGATTAAGACTCAATAAACAAATCTTTATTTTACTCAAACTATAATCTAACCTCTTATAAACCCGTGATATTGGCTTTCATCACAACCCTAGATAACTAACTTAGTTATGACACATAACTAGGGCTAGTAAAAACTTAAAAGTAAAAACCATAAAGTAACAGTGCTGAAAAATAATTGCAGTAAAGTAAAGCTTAAAAGTAAAATAAAATAAAATGCTAACGTAAAATGAATTATTTCTACTACTACTTATTTAGATATCTCCCAGTAAAATAATATATAAACTTGTGATTATTACCAACCAGCCATATAGGCGGTAACCTGATTAAGTCAATTTAAGTTCAACCAACCAGCCATATAGGCGGTAACCTGATTAAGTCAATTTAAGTTCAACCAGCCATAAAGGCGGAACAAAAGTAAACCAGCCATAAAGGCGGAACCAGAATAAACCAGCCATAAAGGCGGAAAATGAATTTTATTACCAACCGACCAATCTGGCGATATCCTGATTAAGTCAAATTTTAAATAGTAAATATATTATTTTTAAGGGAGATTAATCTAAATAGTAATAGTAAAAGAATTACATTTCACCATAGCATAAGGAAGTTACCTCCTCATAGTGAATAGTAAAAACTGTAAAATAAAGAAAGTAAATTATTATTATTACAGAACATAAGTAAAAATTACAAAACTAATTAAAAGAAATTTAGAGAGAGAAAAACTCCCTAATTACATCAAAGAAGTGGGAGGGAGAGGTACACTGAAATCTGAAATTTCGAGCTATATTTATAGGCGCAGATAAGGGTCCAGCGTCGCGACGCCAGCTACAGTGAATCGTGGCACAATGACGGCTTGACACGTGGCGAGGCGGCTAAGAGATCAGATCCTTATCCGATGACGTGGCACTGTTCATGACGTCATTGCTTACGTCACGCTGACGTGTGGAGGGCGATTTTCGGCACCGTTAGATCGCGACACGTGGCACCGACGCACATTAGCAAGTCTGTTGTGATGGCGACACGTGGAACGGCGCAAGATAACATGATCAGCGCATTTTAGCAGGCGGCGCACGTTAGCAAATTTTCTGATTGGTCCACGTGTCCACGGCGTACTTTAGCAAATCCGGCGCATGCTGGGCGTCGCGACGCGAAAGGCTTCAGCGTCGCGACGCTGAAATGATGATTTTGCCCTTTTTGTCCAGTTTTTCCTGTTTTGCTCCAAATCACCTCCAGAATGTCCTGAAACTTTATTTATCTACAAAATAACACAAAACACATCAAAATATTCACAAAACCCAAGAAACTATACAAAATATTAGGTTAAATGAGTGGGAAATAGTGATAGATTTCACCACTCATCACACCCCAAACCTAACATTTTGCTAGTCCTCGAGCAAAACACAAAATAAAATAACATAATAAAATTTAACTAAGCCACTTTCGTAGGGATCACGGTTGCATTTAGCGTATGCAACAAGCCTTTAAACCCCTAGGTGTCCCTAGTGGACGAGTTGTAGTCTCGTGAGGGTTTACAGCAATGATACCCACAAACATTTTACAAAAGTAAAAAGTTAGTTCAAACTAATGCACACAAAAGCAAAAAGACAAGCGAAAAGAGAATAAAGATGTTAGTGACTAATCAGGTGAAACTTCTACTCCAAGTTACTAGTTGTTGTTTTGTTTCTTTCTAATTACTACTGAATAAGTAAATTCTCCGATTATTTTTTACCATTCTCCATATACACAGCCAACAAAATATTAAACAACTCATTTTTGCCCACAACAGTCATAAGTGCAGTTGATAAGAGTAATATTTTTGTCCTAAAGTTTTATCAGATTTCACACCTTTTTGTAGCAATGGAATAATTTTTCTCATTTTTCTTTCTGATTTTTTTCTTTGATTTTCTCTGTTTTTTATTTATATACAATCTTTCCGTCTATGTAGCGAGTGTTGGGTCGGTGGCTCCCAAACCAGTTGGCTTTAGGGCACCAGGTGTTAAGACACCCCTACGAACTTAATTACTCAGACTTCAGATATAAATATTTTTTTTTGCAGCATCTTTGATCCATGTAGCGAGCTTTGGGCCAGTGACTCCCAAACCAGTTGGTTTTAGGGCACTAGGTGTTAAAACACCCTTACAGACTTAATAACCCGGATCTTAGATGTTTTTTTTTTTTTTTTTTTTTACTCCATTGCCATTTATAGATGTTTCCTTCAATTAAACTAGAGCACTGAATATTACAAACTTTTCAATTACAGCTCATGTCCGTATGTTTTCATGTATGTTGATAATACCTGCCAATTGAGCATATGAAGATCCATTTTAGTCAGTATTAAGGAGAATTTACAAATTAAATAATTAAAATGAAATAAACAAAAAACAAATTAAATGGTTTGAGATACGTCAGGAGTGGGAACTCCTTACTCAGCTACCTCTCACCAATTTCACATTTTTAGTCAAAACAAAAACATAAAAAACACAAAATATTTTTGTAATTTTTGAAAAATTTTCAATTTTTTTGTATTTTTCGAAAAATTTTGGACTAAAAATAAAAACAACACAAACTAAAAACAAGGTACTAATCAACTAATTTCCTCCCCCAAACCTAATTGAGACATTGTCCCCAATGTCTTAAAAAGTAGAAGAAGAGTTTAGAAAATAATACCTGGTTAGCTGAAAATCTACAGGAAATTAAAGGTTAAGATCCAGATTAACACGACGTCTCTTACCACGATCGTCCTCGGACCAATTTATCTTTGAAATGATAGGGTCAACTTTTGGTTCATAGGCTATGAGTTGGTCTATTAGATCCGGAGCAGTTCTGGCAGTAAAGATGAGTTCTTTCATAAATTTTGACATGAATCCATTTCTTCGGGCATCATCAAGAAACACACAAAGAAAATCATAAACCCATCAACGTTGTACAGCCCAATTGGTTTCTGGTGTATGTTCATGTTCGCCCAAGATAGTACAATAAAAATTCCTCCAATGTGCCCAAGCCACCTGGCAAAGCAATAAAAGCATCAGCACGGTTAATCATTTCTACCAGTCGTTCAGACATACCTGGCACGATCAGTTCCTCTCCGTTTGATGATCAATAAGATTTGCCTCTGCCAAGGGTTTTGGGATGATTCCCAAAACGTGACTGCCTCCTTCCTGTACGGCCTTTGAAACAATCCACATTAGTCAAGATTGCATCCTCTATATATTAAGTGCATATTCCTTGCAGCTAAGACTCGACCCAATTCTTGTGCTGCTTCTATGTATTGTGGTTTAGTACCAACAGTACTACCGCAAAAACACAAATGTTTTCAACTCGTCTTCTTGAAGTGGCTTCCATTTTTTACTCTGGATGTCTTCAAAAGTGCAATGATGAGTTGAATTTATAGTACCTGAAAAGGGTGAGTAAAAATAGCACAAGTATCTTCCAAAGGACGATTAGTAGCAAAATAGTAAAATAAATCTTGATATGGTCAAAAAGGTCTGGATCCTGTCGGAGGAAATAAAATAACAAAACAAATCACAATTATTAGATAAATAGATATAATATGTACAAGAATTTTCAGCTTGATTAACGTCTATGCGTCAGGGACAAGCTTCCTATCCAATTTTCTTATAAATTGGCAAACAGGGTCTTTTTGAGTTAGATTCCCAAGACTTAACTGTTGTCTTTCTTTTTGAAATTGTGTATGTAATCTGCGAAAGTCTATGTGAACATATCCACTGGGATGCGTCTCAAGAGTCGAAGATATATCATCTAAAGACTCCTTACTCAAGCCATCCCTAATGAATTTAATTTTGTCTTCGCGATTACAGACACCATTCCTAAAGAACGACAACGAGTATTGCAATCCAACGTGCACATTTGTAACAAAAACTCATTTGTTTAGCTCTTCGTTTCTTTGCATAGGTGTTTCTTCCAAAACCAGGCAGATGTGAAATAAAAGAGTCAGAGACTCACCTGTCAATCGGACTCGTGCTTCAATTACCCAACGAATGTCATTGGTAACACCATGGATCGTCAGTAACCTCATCCGTTCCAAGCGAGCTTTGTAAACTTTCATCAGAGATTTTTGAGGGAGAGAAGGAAATTGCTTGTGAAGATTTACGAGAGCTTTTCTTCCATCTTGAAATGACTTAATCTGCAAAAACTAAACACACAAAATTAAATCACACCAAATCACAATATATACAAAAATTGCATGGGTTGCCTCCCTGCGAGCGCTAAGTTTAAAGTCGTCAGCTAGACGTGACTGCTCGAACGTTTATGCTGGATCTGAAAGTGTGACACTTTCTTTTTGTCGCTCAAATGATTCTCCCCAGTAGTGCTTGACACGCTGACTGTTAACCTTGAATGTGTTGTTGGTATTGGGATCCAGTAACTCAACAGCTCCATATGGTAAAACCTGAGTGATCACAAATGGTCCAGACCACCTAGATTTCAACTTTCCAGGGAAAAGTTTCAACCTCGAGTTGTACAACAACACATGCTGCCTTGGTTCCAACTGTCTGTGCACTATTTTTCGGTCATGCCATTTTTTGGTATTTTCCTTGTATAATTTGGCATTGTCATAAGCCTGTAGGCGAAATTCCTCCAATTCATTGAGTTGGTGAAGTATTTTCTCTCCTGCAGGTTGTGAATCAAGATTCAACTTCTTCAGTGCCCAGTACGCCTTGTGTTCAAGCTCAACTGGCAGATGGCATGCTTTCCCAAACACCAATCGATATGGTGGACATACCAATGGGTGTCTTGTAAGCTGTTCGGTAGGCCCATAATGCATCATCTAGTTTTTGTACCAGTCCCTCCTTGTTGATCCAAGGTTCTTTCTAGGATTCTCTTGATCTCCCTGTTTGAAACCTCAACCTGTCCATTTGACTGTGGATGGTAAGCTGTGGCAATCTTGTGAGTAACTCCATATTTGGATAGGAGTGCATCAAAGTATCTGTTGCAGAAATGTGAGCCACCATCGCTGATAATTGCCCGAGGTGTTCCGAATCGAGTGAAAATGTTCTTTTTCAAGAATTTGAACACCACTTTTGAATCATTGGATGGCAGTGCAATTGCTTCAACCCATTTGGAGACGTAGTCTACAGCAACCAGGATGTACAGGTTTCCAAATGATGGAACAAAGGGTCCCATGAAATCAATACCCCATACATCGAATATCTCCACTTTCAGAATGTTTTGCAACGGTCATTCGTTTCTCCTCGAAATATTCCCCGTTCTCTGGCACCTGTCACATTGAAAAGCAAAAAGATAAGCATCTTTAAAAAGTGTGGGCCAGAACAAACCTGATTGAAGGACTTTGGCTGCAGTTTTTTTTCCGTTGAAGTGTCCACCGTATGGCGATGAATGACAGTGTTGCAAAACACTGTTGACCTCCTCCTGTGGAACACACCGTCTCAATATTTGATCAGCACAGCGTTTAAACAGGTACGGTTCATCCCAGACATAGTGCTTGATTTCTTTGAAGAACTTCTTCCGTTGCTGAGTTGTCCATTCCAACGGCCATTTTCCTGACACAATGTAGTTGACATAGTCAGCATACCAAGGGACTTCCTGTTGTTTCATGGCGAACAACTGTTCATCTGGAAAAGTTTATTTGATTGATAATTCTTTGCCAGCTGTTTCTCTCTCATTCTCGAGCCTCGATAAGTGATCTGCCACTGGTTTTCTGTTCCTTTCCTGTCTCGAATCTCCACGTCGAATTCTTGTAAAAGAAGTATCCAACGGATTAATCTGGGTTTGGCATCTTTCTTTGTGATCAGATATTTGATTGCTAAATGATCTGTGTAGACCACCACTTTGGGACCCAACAGATAGGAGCGGAAATTTCAAAAAAGCGTACACAACTGCTAACAACTCCTTTTCAGTGGTTGTGTAGTTGAGTTGAGCTTCATTCAGAGTTCTGCTGGAGTAGTAAATGGTGTGGAAAATCTTTGCTTTGCGTTGTCCCAAAACTGCACCTACAGAAAAATCACTAGCATCACACAATACCTCGAATGGAAGGGTCCAATCTGGTGCTACAATGATGGGAGCAGAAATCAGCCTGTTTTAAGATCTCGAAAGCTTCCTGGCATTCTTTGGTGAAGTTGAAAGGCACATCATTTTCCAGAAGATTGCAAAGAGGTTTAGCAATCTTAGAAAAGTCTTTGATAAATCTCCTGTAAAAACATGCATGTCCAAGAAAACTCCGAATCCCTTTGACAGATGTTGGTGGAGGTAGTTTCTCAATTGTCTCGATCTTTGCTTTGTCTACCTCGATTCCTTTTGTGAGATCCGGTGTCCAATAACAATGCCTTCTTGCACCATGAAGTGGCATTTCTCCCAGTTGAGTACCAGGTTTGTATCTTCGCACCTTTGTAATACATGTTCCAAATTTTGCAAACAATGGTCAAAAGAATCTCCAAACACAGAAAAATCATCCATAAAAACCTCCATACTCTGCTCCAGCATGTCTGAGAAGATGGCCATCATGCAACGCTAAAATGTAGCAGGAGCATTACATAATCCAAATGGCATCCTGCGGAAAGCAAAAGTACCATAGGGACATGTAAAGGTAATTTTCTCCTGGTCTTCTGGTGCGATGGCAATCTGATTGTACCCTGAATATCCGTCCAGAAAGTAATAGAACTCATGTCCTGCCAACCTGTCTAACATCTGGTCAATAAATGGTAGCGGAAAATGGTCATTCCTCGTGGCTTTGTTAAGTTTCCTATAGTCCATGCATACTCTCCATCCAGTCACCGTTCTTGTTGGGATCAGCTCGTTCTTTTCATTGGTGACCACAATAATTCCTCATTTCTTTGGTACACACTGCATAGGACTTACCCAAGTGCTATCTGAGATGGGGTAAATGATGCCAACATCCAACCATTTGATGATTTCTTTCTTCACAACTTCCTTCATGATTGATTGAGTCTCCGTTGATGCTCCACTGTGGGTTTGTATTCATCATTCATCAGAATCTTGTGCATGCAAAATGATGGACTAATGCCTCGAATGTCTGCTATAGTCCAGCCAATGGCTCTTTTGTGCTCTCGTAATACTCTCAGTAGCTTTTCTTCTTGATCCAATGTTAGAGAAGAAGAAATAATAACAGGTAATTCAGAAGAGTTTCCAAGAAATGCATACCTGAGATGGCTCGGAAGTAACTTTAGTTCCAGCTGTGGTGGTTCTTCAATCGAAGGCTTGATTCGATCTTTCTTTGGTAGTTCCAAGCTTTCAACTGGTGGTGTTGCTTTGAATCGAAATGGTTTGTCAAGGTAGTTAATACATTCCAGGATTTCAGCATCTAGCTCGCTGTCAGTCATATTGGTGATGCAAGCTTCAAGTGTATCCGTGGGATTTGGCTCAGTATTCTTAATGACACTATCAATAACATCAACTCTGAAGCATTCTTCTTCTTCCTTTTCATCGCTCGGGAATTTCATAGCTTTGAAAACATTAAAGGTCACTTCTTGGTCCTGCACTTTCATGGTTAGTTCTCCTTTTTGCACATCAATTATAGTTTTACCTGTAGCCAAAAATGGCCTCCCAAGAATGATGGGTACTTCTTTGTATTCTTCCATGTCAAGGATGATGAAGTCTGCTGGAATGATGAGTTTGTAAACTTTGACCAGCACATTTTCAACGACTCCTCTCGGAAATGCGAGCGTTCGATCAGTAAGTTGCAAAGATACTGAGGTAGGCATTGCTTCTCCAATTTGCAGTTTCCTGTAAATAGAAAAAGGCATTAAATTAAAACTGGCACCTAAATCACATAAAGCCTTACCGATGTAATGTTCTCCAATGGTGCAAGGTACAGTGAAACTGCCAGGATCTTTCAACTTTGGGGGAAGCTTCCTTTGAATGATGGCGCTGCATTCTTCTGTCAAAGCTACTATCTCGTAATCTCCCAATCTCCGTTTTCGTGAAAGAATGTCTTTCATGAATTTTAAAATAGCTGGGCATTTGTTCCAAGGCTTCTGCAAATGGTATGTTAATGTGCAGCTTTTTGAAAATCTCCAAGAAACGAGCAAACTGTTTGTCCAGTTTGTTTTTCTGAAGACGCTGAGGAAAATGTGGTGGTGGAGTGATCTGTTCTTTTTCTTTTTCCTTTGCTTCTTTTTCCTCCGTCTGTGGGACTGCATCTTTTGGAATATCTTTAATTGTTGCCTTGATTCCAACATCTTTGTTGATTTCAGTACCACTTTTTAAGGTAATGGCTTGACATTGCTCCTTCCCTCGGTTCCTTGGATTTGGTTCTGTGTTGCTAGGAAGATTACCTGGCGGTCTGTAACTCTGAGCATTGGCTAGTTGTCCGATTTGATTCTCCAGTGCTTTGATGGAAGCTGATTGGCTCTGAATCATGGCTTCATATATTTTTAATTGAGCTAACATCTCTGCCATCACTGGTTCATTTGTCTGCTCCTAGCCTTTATTCTGTTGCTGGAATCCAGGTGGTGGATAGTTCCGCTGTTGGCATGAATTGTTGCTCCATGAAAAATTAGGATGATTCCTCCACCCTGGGTTGTAGGTGTTGGAATATGGATTGTTCCCCTGTCTGTTGAAATTATTGACATAATTCACCATTTCTTCAAGTTGGTTTGATTCTGGTGCTCCTCCATATGGTGAACTTGTGGATCCAGTGGTAAGAGTCTCCATGAATTTGCATATTTGATCTAGCTTGGTGTTGACTGCTGTATTGGCTCATACTTCATAAATTCCTGCAATTCTTTGAATCAGACTTCTTTCTGTTGGCCACAAGGAATTGTTGTTGGCCATTTCTTCGATTAGTTCCCAGGCTTGATCTCTCCTTTTGCCATTAAAGCACCTCCAGCAGCAGCATCGATTGTGGTTCTCATTATTCCAGAAAGTCCATTATAGAATGTTTGGACTTGAAGCCATTTTGGAATCTCATGGTGTGGACATTTCCGGAGTAAATCTTTGTACCTTTCCCAAGCTTCGTAGAGAGTTTCTGAGTCTTGTTGTACAAAGGATGTGATGTCATTCCTCAGCTTTCCGGTTCTGGCTGGTGGAAAGTATTTTGCAAGAAATTTGGTGGCTAAAGTATTCCATGTTGTGATAGAACCTGCTGGTAATGAATGTAGCCAAGCTATAGCTCTGTCCTTCAAGGAGTATGGGAAAACACGCAGTCTCATTGCTTCTTCAGCTTCTCGGTTGTAATTGAAAGTGCCGCGAACTTCTAGGAAGTTGCTGATGTGGGCATTAGGATCTTCAGTTGCATTTCCCCCAAACTGAACTGACTGCTGAATCATCTGAATGCAAGTTTTGATGCCACCCGCATTTGTTGGTAATGGAGGAAGTACAATACATGAAATGAGTCTGTCAACCACCGGAATGGTTCTGTCTCGAATGGGAATTGGTGGTGCAACCTCTAAAGGTTCAGGTTCCATGTTGACTAAAGCTTCTTGGGCTTCTCGTCTTTCCCTTCTCAACTGTCTGATAGTTCTTTCAATTTCCGGGTCAAGCGGTCGGAGTTCAAAGCTTCTGGTTCGTCTCATGAATTTTCTGAGAACCTGAAACACAAGAAAACAATAACAATAAGTAAAAAGAAATTAGATACAAGTAACGTATCTAACCCCTAAACTAATAATAAAAGATAAATAAGTCTCCGGAAACGACGCCAAAAACTTGACCGGCGTAAACACACACGTATAACGCAAGCGTACGTATCGTTCAAGTAGTATAAAAGTATCGATCCCACGAGGACTTAAAACCTTTTCTATTAATTTTTATGAGGTCAAATGATTACTAGTATCTAACAGGTTGTTTAATTGATTTGAAATGGCGACGATTCTAAATTTAAAGACAAGTAAATAAAATTGTTCGAAGGTAGATTTTAAGAAAATTCAATATTAAAAACTATCTAGGGTTGTGATTTATTCCAATATTAATTAAAGATGAAGTGGTTATCTTATAGTTGGGTAAAATATTGATTTATTAACCTGGAACACTAAATTATGTAAAAGCCTCTTCCGATGGTCAATTACAAATACCTAGTATAATCCAATTGAACCATATGTCTATGTCAACCAAATTACCTAGATTCATTAAGATTAAGTTCCGATTCGAACGCCCGTAATCTGCTTGACGTTCGAACGTGGTAACGAACGCAGCACGAACGAAAACAGTGAACATGTGAAATAAATCTGATGACGTACTTATTCTGAATTTCCCCTTCTGACTTCCGTGACTTAAAAGGTAGTGCCTCTAAATGAGACTCATCATAGGGACTTATATGCAAAAATGCAGTGCCTACAGTTACGTTTGAACTTTGAGGTATCTGACAGAGGAGGGCTTCTTGCTCATATAAAAATTCAGCCTATACTGCTAGATAGACTCAAAACAGCACAAGACGAGGATGAACAATGCAAGAAATGCAAAGCAGAGGCTGCAGAAGAAGAGGGTACTACTTTCATATTGAGTTCGAATGATGTGTTACTTTTTTTGGTGACAGAGTTGTGGTACCATCTACCGGAGCACTTAAGGAGGAGATTTTGGATGCAAATTTGGGTTAGTGGACCGATTGTCTAAGTCTGCTCATTTTCTACCGACTCGAGTTACGTGTGGACCAAAGAGGCTAGCAGAACTGTATGTGGAGTAGATTATGTGGTTACATGGAGTACCAGCATCGATTGTATCAAATAGAGATGTCAGATTTACTTCTCATTTTTGGCAGGGTTTCCAGAAGTCTATAGGGTCGAAGATTACTATGAGCACGACATTTCACCCTCAGACTGACGGGCAGTCTAAGCGGACTATTCAGACATTTGAGGACCTACTAAGATCGTGTGTATTGAATTTTATTGAAGGATGGGATGGTCATTTACATCTGATAGAGTTTGCCTACAACAACAGCTTCCAGACGAGTATCGGTATGGCTCCATTTGAGGCATTGTATGGGAGGAGGTGCAAGACTCTTTTTTGTTGGGGCGAGGTTGGAGATAGACAGATTCATGGTTCAGACTTGGTAGATATGACATCTGAGAGGATCAGACTTATCCGAGCTAGACTTTTGGAGGTGCAGAGTCGACATAAGAGTCATACTGACAAAATAAGAAAGGACCTTGAGTTCCAAGTGGGGGATAACGTCTTCTTGAAAGTCTCCACTTGGAAGGGAGTATTGAGATTTGGCTGGAATGGAAAGTTGGCACCGCGCTATATTGGTCCTTATGAGATATTAGAGAGAGTGGGCAAAGTGGCATATCGTGTGACATTACTGTAGGCACTGCATTTTGCATATAAGTCCCGATGATGAGTCTCGTACGGAGGCACTACTCTTTAGGTTGCGAAAGTCGCGGGAAACGAATGTTGGAAGGGGAAATTCAGAATAAGTATGTCATCAGATTCAATTCACATGTTCACTACTTTCGTTCGTGCTGCGTTCGTGAACATGTTCGAACGTCAAGCAGATTGCGGGCGTTCGTACAGCGTTCGAATCAGCGTTTGAACGGTGTCGGTACTTCTGGTTTTGTTGCTAGCCTCACGCCCAAGCCCAATTAGCCCACCAAAACCCACCCAAAAATAATTAAAACATTTAAAACATGTCACAAATTAAAATAATATCCTTCCTAAATTAAATAAATCACATCCCAATTTAAATAATTCACATACCTAAATGAAACAAATCAAATATATGATCTTCCTTATTAAGCCAAATCATGTCCCCAATTAACTAGATATTTTCCTTGTGAGACACTAATTAGGATATTCCCCCCATAATTACTTGATCACATTCCTATTCAAATAAGAGAAACCATAGCCTTGGCCTATAAAAGAAACACAAATCCAACCTTAGAACCCCTAACACATACATAAAAATCACAGAAAATTCTGCAAAGCATTAACCCTCAAAACTCTCCTAGCTCAATCTAAAAAACGACACAGCCCTAAGACTCAAAAACACACCAACAGATACACGGGAACACTACCACACGCAGACCAACCCTTGAACCGAAACCAATAAACAGTCCAAAACAGTCCCCGAATTAACCCCAAAACAGCCCTTATTTACCGCAAGAAACAGAAGCAAAATAGAGGAAACGACAGCTCAAAACAACGAAGCAGTGAACGAGAGCAGTGGACCAGTGAACCGGAGGAATTGCGGAGCACCAACCCTTCCGACGGCCGTGTAACGCACTTTCGAGAGACGACCTAAGAGGTTAGACCTGAGGGCACCCTTTTTTTTTTATTCTCATCTTTTTTTTTGTTTATTAGAATTCCCTCGCATGAGAGTCGTTTGTTAATATATGTTGTGGTCCTTGAATGAATGAAATATGTGTTCTCTCTTGTGGTATATCGGATGGAAACCCGGACGTAAATTCCGTAGCCGAATCCGAATGGACGGTATTACGGTTTGCACTCGGGATACAATGCCACGTATCACTTGAGAGATTCACACATTTTGTTTCATCTAACCTTGTATTCAAGCATGATCGGGTTGCTAGCATGTTATTTATCTTTTAAGCATGATTTAATCGTTAGTATGCTATTACTTTCTGCATTTTACTTTCTATGCATTATGATGTAATGCGCATGGGCTTAGTATGTTAGTCTAAAGGTTCTCAATTTGAGGGGAGAAAAGTCCAAAAGACTACCTTTACGACAATACTTTGCCGCGCCGGACGAAGTGTGTTTGATTGAATGTGAGATACGTTTAATCAGATATACGGAAATCCACATTATTGTCTCATTCATTTTTATGCATTATGATGTAATGCGCATGGGCTAGCTAGGGTGGATTAAAGGTCCTCTATTCGAGGGAAATGTCTGAAGGCTACCTTTACCACGATGTTTTGCCGCGCTTTTTATTATGTCATTTACCCTTTGCATATCATTGCTTTATTTACGCATGCATTACATTCTAGTGCGTATGGGCTAACTAGGTTGGATTCAAGGTCCTCTATTCGAGGGAAAATGCCTAAAGGCTACCTTTACCACGATGTTTTGCCGCGCCGGATGAGGTACACCAGATTGAATGAGAATGAGTTCAATCGGGCACACGGGGTCCTACATTGTGGATTTGCTTATCTATGTATGTGTTGCGTCGTCTATCATGCATCAGGACTTGTCCCGTTCGAACGTGTTCTCGAACGCTATACGAACGTGAACCTTCTGTTTACCGTTCGAACGCGTTTACGAACGCTACTCGAATGCGCATGTGTTTTCTTCGTTTATCATGCATCAAGTCTTGTCCCGTTCGAACGCATTCTCGAACGCTATACGAACGCGAACCTTCTGTTTACCATTCGAACGTGTTTACTAACGCTACTCGAATGCACACGTATTTTCTTTGTTTTATCATGCATTAGGTATGGTCCCGTTCGAACGCGTTCTCAAACGCTATACGAACGCGAACCTTCTGTTTAACCGTTCGAACGCGTTTACGAACGCTACTTGAACGTTCATGCGTTTTGTTTTTATCATGCATTAGGCCTTGTCCCGTTTGAACGCGTTCTCAAACGCTATACGAACGTAAACCTTCTGTTTACCGTTCGAACGCGTTTTCAAACGCTACACGAACGCACATACACTGAACTGAGTCCTTTTCATCACATTTCATGCATGATTGCTTCTTGGGTGATTTCTCTTGCATTATGTAATTAACCATGCCATTCCATTATTGACACTTTTGTTGTTATCATCCATTTGTATTTCCGCATTCATCTATTTGATGTGTTAGCAAGATTGTGTTCAAGCATGATTAGGTCGTTAGGATGTTACTTGTTTCTCAAGCATGATTTAGCCATAATTATGTTATTCCTCTATGCATGATCTTGTTATCTCCTTTCGCAATAGGTGTTTCTTTATGTTTATGTTTAGGTTGTTATTTATTTTTTGTGTTTGATGATTCAACATGTTCATGAGATTATTGTGCGATATCGTATGTTTGCCGTTATGATGATTCATTTTATACATGCGAACTTAGGAGTAGATTATCCTTGGAAATATACGTTGCTTAGGTTTGGTTAGATTATTGCACAAATCATATCATTACAAGTGGCATAAGTAAGAGACCATTTCGAACCCAACGGTTTGAGGTCTTCCCTTGCGAGGGGTGAGTGCGGCCTTAAATTATTTTCCAGGTTCACACCGGGTGGCGACTCCATGTTATTTATCCGATTTAGTTCCCCCGTGGGCTACTCCGTACTCCCGACCGGGCCGTGAGCCCGGAACAGCATCGTCCAACATCTGTGTCCTACAATTACCACCGGAGTTAGAATGGATTCACAATGTGTTTCATGTATCAGTGTTGAAGAAGTACGTACCAGATCCTACTCACATCCTGGAGAGCCAACCGGTCGAATTGAGTGAGAATATGACTTATGAAGAAAAGCCCGTGAAGATTATAGAGCGGAAAGTCCAAGAGTTGAGACCCATACAAATCCCCCTTGTAAAGGTCATGTGGACTAATCATCGCATATAGGAGGCGACTCGGGAAGTGGAACAAGACATGATGGAGAAGTATCCAGAGCTGTTCGAGGATTGAGAAATTTCGAGGATGAAATTTTTGTAAGGTGTGTAGATTGTGAGACCTAGTCTCTTTTTTAAATTATTTAAAGTTGACTTATTATCCCTCACCCCCACTTCTCTCCATTATTTCCCCAAAATCAGCAACCATACACACACACACTCCCTATAAAACTCAACCTCTATTCCTATTCAAAAACCAATTAAACGTAATATATATCCTTTAAGTGTGTGTTAATGTACTTTGAAACATCACTTATCTAGGTTTATTGTTTAGTATTTAGTTATATATTTTATATTTTACCACATAATTTTGATTGTTATATTAATTTAGAAATATTATTATTTACACTAATTTAGTGATTTTATTTGTAGGAATATTAACATATGGATTCTGGGACAATTACAAATGTTCAGGGAAATCGAGAACGCGAAGAGGAAAGATTGAACTGGCGCCGCGGCGCCACAATCCCACACAAAATCCAGGGAATAAGGCGCCACGACGCCATTTGTAGAAATAAAGCAAGAGTAGACAAATTATTGACCAAGTCAAAGATGCTAAACACGTGGGGCCCTGCCTTGTGTTAGTGTTTCAATTGCCAAAACCAAATAAAAAAAGAGAGCTTCACGTGAACTAAAAAAGAAAGAAGAGTTTGGAGAGAGAAAGCAGCAAAATTTGACTAAAACAAAAGGAAGTTGAAAAAAAGGAAGTTACGTGGGCCCAATTACAAGTTGCATTAGGTTTAAATTGCTTTGTGTATAAATTGCATGGGAGCTGCGCAAAAACGAGAGGGAACCAGCCGAGAGGGCTGCTGCGTGCGTGAAATAGAGGGTAGTGCCGAGAGGCACAAGCAGAGAAAAATAAGAGCAGTGCCGAGAGTTCAGAAAAGAAATCAGAGTCCAGAAGCCGGGACGCGGAGTCGTGATGATTCAGAACAATAATTCTCTCCAATCCCAGGCTATTTTTATTTCTTTTATGATGAACTAATCCCCTAGGCAAAGTTAGGGATAAACTCTTGTGTTGGATTTTTATTATTTATGTTTTTGATTCCTACGAACCTTTTAATTGTTTAATAAAATTAATGGTTGTTATTTTCTATCATCTTTTGATTTATTAATCCAGAAATTATATTTTGTCAAATCCCATATAGATCCAGTCATGCTTCTTCTATGTGTGGTTTGCGAATTTAATTGTGATTGGTAAAGTTGTTTTGCGTGTTGGTCTTCTGCTGCAGTATTGCCTGAGGGTATATTGTCGACGTTAAATAGCTCGTAACGATGGCTTTTGTGTGCTGTTAACATAGGGAAAATAATCATTAATTACCTTAGATTTTGAATATGTGTAGAATTGAATATTTTCCGATTGTTGGTTTGGGATGTGAAACCTTCAATTGTGTAATAAAAGGAATCAATAACTAAATATAGGAGTTCAATGCAAGAGGGATTCCCGAAGTTTTGTCATATCTCTCTGCCATTATCATTTAATATCTTTTCATTATTTTATTTATCTTTAATATAATTATCAATTTTTATCGTCTTGTTTATTAAGTTACCGTTAACATTCTTGATTGAGTGAATCAGTTTATTGTAACCATCTCTCTGAGGAATCGACACCCCAGCTATACTGCGATAACCGCGAGTCATATTTGGGCGTAATCAACGTAATATATATCCTTTAAGTGTGTGTTATTGTGAAGCAAATAGAGAGTAAGCAGTACATTGAATTGATTTCCAGAGATCTTTGAAGCTTTTATTTCCAGAAACCATTGAAGAGTAAGAGGAAGAAACAAATTTGTAGAGAGAGAAAATACAAACCAGTTTAGAGAGAGAAAGAGTGGGCATGAGAGAGAAATGGAATTTCGACATCTTCCGGTCATCTTTTTCGGTGAGTGACCACTCTAGGAGAATTCCGTCACCGACACGAAGCCAACGTCGCCGGACCAATCGTCGGAATCCTCCTCCACGCGCCTCCACGCACCGCCACGCCGTCTCTTCACGCGCCGCCGTGCATGATCGACACCTCCCGGACCAGAATCTTCCCCTCGTCGAGATACGCGGGTTAGATACCTCGTTTGCCCAATTCGGACCTTCGGTTGTCATGAAACGAGCCTAGAACGAGAGTTAACGGTGTATGATCGTTAGTCTGTGATCGTCGAACATCCGTCATTACCACCACTGCCGTTGTGATTCTGGTGACGTGTTCTATCCGTGGACCACCTTGTTCTGAAATTCTGAAGTCGTTGGAGCTTGGTACGTTATAATTTACAGTTTTAGGGGTGTATTTGTAAGATTTTGAAAGTTTTAGACTTATTTGTAATTTGGCATGTTTAGGGACCTAAATGAATAAATTCTGATTTTTAGTGAGTAATATGAGATAATTGGAAGTTTTAGGACTAAATTGATAATATTGGAGAGTATTGTGGTTAAATTATAAATTTGGAAAGTTTAGGGGTAAAATCGTAATTTTAGTAAAATATAGGGACCTGATCGTAATTTTATAATTTTTCCAGATTTTTAGCGGGGACATATAGATATAGAGAGCTTTGCGTAGATTGAGGTAAGTACAAAGCACGATGATTCCCTTAACATAAATGTTTGTTGATTGATATTTGATATGTGAGTTACGTAATATAATATAGATATATATATGTATATGTATGTTGGAAAAAATGATTGAAAAATTGATAGCATGAGAACATAAATTGTGAATACTAATTTGAGGTATAAATTGTATATTTGTACTATGAATTGAAGTATTTAAGTATTATGTGATTTTGAGATGAGTTGATGGATGAAATACGATGAGATGTGTTGTATTGTATTCGATACTGTGTGAGATTGTTGTTATGCTGCCGGATTTAGTATGATAATGGTCGGATATGCGAGATTATACGAGATTTATGCGAGATTAGCAGAGGCGTGTGGTTAAATCCCACTCAGCACATTTATGCGGGATTATATGGTGGGAAATCTTGGGGGGGTAAGAGAATGACTCTCCCAATGGTTTCAATCCATTATTATACCGAATCCGGATAGCAAACCTTGTTTGATTGAGATGTGTTGTTGTGAGTATGTTTTGCCTGAGTTAGCTCTTATATATATTAACTATTGTTTTCATATATTCACTATCATATATATATTTTGTTGGTGATGTCATGTTGAGAGTATGAGTGTTTTTACTTACTGAGCTCTTTAAGCTCACCCCCCATTTCCCAAACATCCCAGGTAGTTCGCCAGCGCATCAGTAGCAGTATCAGTACCAGGATTTGACTCGTTTGCCACAGCCGTCAGTCGGGTTGGTCCATACATTTCTTTTGGCTTTTGAGATAGGACATTTAGGATAATTTCATGTTTTCACACACTTTTGGTGTAAACACTTATTTAGGATTTATTTGATTGCATTTTATGGAATATTATTTTCTTGCGAACTTTTGGTTCAATTTCATGACATATAGGTGCCCGAGCTGAAGTGGTTCGCGGACCCCTTTCTAGGGTTGGGCCCGCTCTAGGGAGGGGGTTGGGCCCGCTCTTTGCTTAGGATCCTTTCAAGTTGTTGGTTGGAAGTTATTTTGATACATATGTGATAATTCATCCTACAATTTATCTATTGAGAGCCAAAAACTAATATCTTAGAAAAAGGCCCAACACCTAGGGGTGACCCTAGGGCTGAGCCCTAAGACCACCCAGTGGATGAATGTTAAACACCCCGAACCCACAATATGTGTAACGGTTAAGTCAATGACGCAACTGCCAGGATTCAAACCCACACCCAAGCCTCGGATATGGTTCGTCTGCGACTTAAAGGCTCGTCCTAGGACCAAGAACGCTATACTACATTCAATGAACCAATATCTTCATTGGCCGTGGTCACACTATCTATTAGGAGTAGCTATACTACATTCTTAGTGCCATAAATAAGCTTTTACTTCAACCGGGAAATTATTTTTTCTTGGGCTCCAAGTTAGTTTTCAAGATTTTAGAAGTGTGGAGAAAAATTTATGATTAACAATAAACAAAACAGTTAACGAAGATCTTTAAAAAAAAAAACATTTTCACAAAATTTTCATCACTAGTGATAAATTTATCATTTCATTTTTTAAGAATTTCAAATTTGTAAGATTTACAAAATATATATATCAAGAAAATTTAATGACAATCTATAGGGAAAATGAACAAAACCCTTCTTATGTTTGGTAAAACTAAGTGAAACATCCTTCGTATTTTTAAATTAGAAGAAACCTGTCTAATTTTTAAATATTTCATATTTCAATTTAAAAAATCTCGAATTTCGGTAGAAATTTGGCATCTTTAAACATTCGGTTCTGGATTCGGTATCACTTTTTATCCTGATTCTATTAATGTCTAAATTTTCATGTTAGTACATTATTTTCATGTTTAATGTTATACTTTTCATGTTTAATGTCCAAATTTCATGCCAATGCTATGAAATTTCATGTGAACAATAGTACATGTGTGAAACGTCAAAAAGTTTATGTCACATGTGAAAATATTTTTCATGTTTAATGTCTTAAATTTCATGTTAATACTAATAAAATTTTATATTTCTGATTTCGCATATTTAATGTCCTAATTTTCATGTTTAATGCCTTATTTTCATGTTTAATGTCCAAATTTCCATGTTAATGCAATACAAAGTAATAAATGTGTAATTTTCATGTTTGATGTAATTTCATGTCTAATGCCCACAATTTCAAGTTAATACTCACAATGCAATAATTTTATAATTTTTATGTTTAATGTCTTAAATTTCATATTTAATGTCATATTTTCATGTTTAATTCCCAAATTTTCATACTAATATCCGAGTTTCATGTTTAATGTCATTCTTTTCATGTACAATGTCCAAATTTACCTGTTAATGCTACAAAATTTCAGGTTAACAATGATATAAGTGTGAAATGTCAAAAATCTAATGTCATGTGTAAAAAAAAATAAAAATCATGTTCAATGTCATATTTTCATGTTTAATGTCCTAAATTTCATGTTAATGTTAATAAATTTTCATGTTGGTTGATTTGCATGTTTATTGCCTCAATTTTCATATTTAATGTCCAAATTTTTATCTTAATGTTATAGTGGGTAACAAATTCATAATTTTCATATTTAGTGTTCATTTTAATATTCAATATCATATTTTCATATTAATGGTAATAATTTCCAGGTTTATAGCATTTGCACATTTATTGTCCAATTTTCATATTTAATGCCTAAAATTTCACCTTTTGTCTCTATTATAAAAGACAAAATTCATGTATAGTACTTATATTTTCATATTCAATTCTCAAATTTTCATATTTATTGTCCAAAATTTCAAATCAACTAATATTTAGATAACCTATTTTTTAATTTAAATTCTCATCTAAAAACAAATATCAAACCCAGCAAGCAACGCCCCTAGCTTTTTCTCTGACTTGGACAACAAGCAAAAGGGCTGTTGACTTTGGGCGGCGTCCGTCCGTAATCCAACAGCCTGCTGTACCATGACTTAAAGATTATGATTGCAGTCCCTCAATTTCTAAATAATTCGCCAGCACGCCAATGATTCTTTTTTTTTTCCTACTAAATAATGGCATTATCTACCCCCACCGAATACATGAGACTTTCATTCATTTATTTAGCTCTTCTTTTTTTTTTTTTTTTTTTAAATTATTGAAAATGTCAGCCGATCCGAGTTTAAGCGGAACATGTAAAATTTTCGATTGTCTCAGACTCTTACAAAAAATACATTTATTGGACTCGAACTCATTATTTCTCTTAATTTTAAAACATCAATAATGTTTCGCGTAATTTATCAAATATCATATGATTTTGTTATTTTTCCTTAAATCATAGGTTGCTCGACCCTTAGGTAATTTAAATGATCGCCTTGAGCCCTATCGCAAATGTAATGCCCCATAAAAATTTATATCCTTATATTGTAAGTAAATTACAAAATTAATAATAATTTTATCACTACAAGAAAACTCAAAATTACCGATCGAATATTCAGTCGGCAATCTCAATAATTCGTTCGATAATCACGATTACCAATCGAAATCGACCGAATTTTTTCGATCGGTATTTGATTCGTCAGTAATAAATTACCGATCGAAATATGATCATTCGGTAAAAAAAACTGACTGAATTACCTACCGAAACATAATTCGGTCAGTAATTTCTTAAAAATAAATAAATAAAAAATTTAGATTTTAGCGACCGAACATATTCGGTCGGTAAATTCACTGCATTTAAAAAAATTTATGGGGCCCACCATGAGTGGGGTGTGACTTGAACCTTTGACCTTAAAATTGAATGTGTAGAATAATTGCTATTAATGTATGATATATTTGTTGTTATAGTATTTAAAGAATATATATATATTTGAGTGTAAATTTTTTTTTTTTTTTTTTTGCATTTCAGATGCACGCAAAATAGAAAATACTAATACTTTGTGTGCATTCAGACGATATAAAATCCACACCAACCTGACATGAGCATGGCTCTTTGTGTGCGTATGTATGTATATATATATATATGTGTGTGTGTGTAAGGTAAAATAATAATAATAATAATAAATATTATATATATATATATATATATTTGATTTTTTTAATTTGATTTTTTATTTTTATTTTTAACAATCGACCGATAAGGTCTGTACATTGTATAAGTTACCGATCGAAAATTAATTTGTTTGGTATAATGTCTATTTTTTATTTTATTTTTTATAATTAATATTATTTTAGCGACCAAAACATATTTGGTCGTTATTTATTAGCAATTACCGACCGAATAACCGATCAGTAGTTATTGGCGCAATAAAATGTCGCCAAATTAAACTTTAGCGCCGTATTTATCGACCGAATATTGATGAAATATTATGTCGGTGATAATTCAGTCGGTAATCAGTCGTTAATTGGTCAGAAATTATTCGGTCGGTAATTTCGGTCTGTAATTCCACATTTTCTTATAGTGTATGTAAAAATAATATTTTTTTCCCTAATTGATTAGTTAATTATAATAGAATGTTATTAAGATTATTAAATTATTAAATTTAGTAACTTAATAGTTGATATTTTTTAAACAAATAATTTGACTATTTTTTTTTTAAAAAAAAATATTTAGAACTGAACTTATATGTCTCACCCTTTCATTATTTTTCATGTTGATTCTCTATCTTGTGGGATCAAAATGGTGTTTGAAAAAAGTAAGGGTTGCCTTCAATTTGACGGGTTCGGACTGGTCAGAGGTCCACTTTAAGAGGTGGTATATCATGTGCCGGGTGTATACACCTTCTCTCTCACAACAGGCGGGCCCCACACAGTTGTGGGGCCCGCCTGTTGTGAGAGAGAAGGTGTATACACCCGGCACATAATATAATTTTCGCCCCTTTAAATGCTTGATGTTGGATGTTCTTCTTTCACGATTTTGGGCCTGCATCGGATAGTTTTTATTAGTAATTTCTTTCAATTTTCACGTTTTTTATGGTGGTTTATGTACGTTTCTCTTAATGTTTTTCCCTTTTTTTTTTTTCCTAAATAAAAAACTCAAAAATATATCCCAATTTTCCTTTAAGCCCATTAGGGAGTTTTTAGGACCATAGTCCAACAGCACATTGACTTACGATGATGATTGCTGTCCCTCGATTTCTAAATAACTCGCTTGACCTGACCCGACCCACACGGGTTTTTAAAAAAAAAATAATCTGATTCGATCCGTAATTTTTAGGTTGGGCAATGTATTTGATATTAAAATCCGACCCGACCCGATTCTATAATATTTTTATTATTTTTTTAAAATTTTATTATTATTTTTTAAATTTTTACTATTATTTAATTTGTTTATTACTTTTGTTGTATTAAAATTTTATATAATGCTAAGGTGAAGCCTTAACATTTTAAGAATTATGATTAATTCTTTGATACAAACTTGGGAAGAGAGATATCACATGATTATTTTGTAACGCTCAAATTCATTGAACAAGGATATATCACAAAAGTTTCTGACCTTCCGAATTATTTAAAAGTTGACAAACTTAAACTCAATTTGAAAATTAAAAGTTAATGAAGGCAGATATTGTAAAGCAATAATAATGATAACGATGACAATAGTAGATTTTGTTAAAACATATATAAATTTTGCTCTTTAATGAATTTTCGGGACATAAAATAATTAATATTTATATTTCAAAATAATTAATTTATTAAAAAAATATTTTTTTTGACCGACCCGCACCTGATCGGATCTTACCTCCGCGTGACCCGACCTCCACGTGACCCAATCCGATTGGATCTCACAAAATTTTAAAAAACTCAATCCGACCCGACCCGACCCGTGATGAACAAGTCTTCACGCCAATATCCATGCAAATTGGCTCATTTATGATTCTTTTTTCCTACTAAATAATGGTATTATATATCTACCCACCGAATACAGTTGACTTTCTTTCATTATTTATTCTTTAAATAAATACAAAATCCAAATTTCATGACCAATATGTTTCTCTATTATTTAAATCCGATTACAGTTAACTAAATATTTATTATGGTTCCATTTTATCTTTTTGATTTTCAATCGGTAGGTGCATTATTTCTATTTATATTATAAGTAATATCATAAACTTAAAAATTGAAATTTATTAAATTTAAAGCCTAATTTTAGATCAAATTTTAAGATTATAAATTCTGTATATATGGATCATCCGTGAACCCACCTATCACTTTGAAAGTATCTTTTTTTTTTTTTTTTTTTTTTTTTAATGAAACCCTAATAAACAAACAAAAGTTAACTAGAAAAATCCCAAATCGCAATCCCTTTATGGTCAATTACTTGAGCAAACTTACTTTCTCTTTAAAACCCTTTTCCCGGAAAATCTATAAAAACTTATTATAGGATAACAAATTCATAATTTCATGAATATACATATGAAATGTCAAAAATCTAATGTCGTGTGTAAAAAAAATCATGTTCAATATCATATATTTTCATATTTAATGTCCTGAATTTCATGTTAATGTTAATAAATTTTCATGTTGGTTGATTTGCATATTTATTGGCTCAATTTTCATATTAAATGTCGAAATTTTTATCTTAATGTTATATAGGGTAATAAATTCATAATTTTCATATTCAGTGTTCATTTTTCATGTTTAATACTTATTTTCATGTTCAATATCATATTTTCATGTTTAATACCCAAAATTTCAGATTAATGCTAATAATTTTCAGGTTTATAGCTTTTGCATATTTATTGTCCAATTTTCATATTTAATGACTAAAATTTCATATTTTGTATCTATTATAAAAGACAATTCATGTATAATACTTATATTTTCATATTCAATTCTCAAATTTTCATGTTTAATGTATAAAATTTCAAATAACAGAATATTTAAATAACCGATTTTTTAAATTGTTTAATATATTAAAAATTAAGATTTAATTTCAACCCTTCAATTCTCATCCAAAACCTAAGGTCAAACCCAGCAAGCACGCCCCCTAGCTTTTGTCTGACTTGGACAACAAGCAAAAGGGCATGTTCGACCTTTAGCACGCCAATGACATTATCCATGCAAATTGCCTCGCTTATGATTCTTTTTTCCTACTAAATAAATGTTGGTATTATATATCTACCCACCGAATACAGTAGACTTTCTTTCATTTATTTAATCTTTAAATAAATATAAAATCCAAATTTCATTACCCATATGTTTCGATTTTGTTTAAATCCGATTACGATTCTGACAGTTAAATAAATATTTATTATAATTTCAATTTATCTTTCTGATTTCCAATCGGTAGGTGTATTATATCTATTTATATTATATATAATTCATATTATAAAACTAATTTTAGACCAAATTTTAATACTATAAATTCTGTATTAGATGGATTGTTCATCAACCCACCTATCACTTTGAAAGTATCTTCTTCTTCTTCTTTTTTTTTTTTTTTTTTTTTATGAAACCCTAATAAACAAACAAAAGTTAACTAGAAAAATCCGAAATCGTAATCCCTTTTTGGTCAATTACTTGAGCAAACTTACTTACTTTTTAAAACCCTTTTTCCCGGAAAATCTCATTATCTAGGCTGTACCACATCGATCTTCTCACTCTATTTGATTATTTTAATTATTCTAAACATCTATAAATTAACAACCCCATAAATATTTTTTCCTCCTCATTATTTTCATTGCTTTCCTCTCCAATTAATGATCATGCCCATGGAAGAAACACAAGAGCAAGAAGTTCTTATTAACCAACTGCTTCAAGGCCTTAGTATCATTGATGATGATGAAGATGAAGATGAAGATGAAGATGAAGATGATGATGATGATGAGTCTAATAAGTCAGAAATAATATCACTTCATAATAATCTTGATGAAGTAGAGAAGATTTTGGGATACAAGTTTAGCAACAAGTGCTTATTACAAGAAGCTTTTACTCATCCTTCATATCCTCAAAAAAAGTTCTGCTTTTCGTATGAGCGATTAGAGTACGTGGGTGACTCAGTGCTTAATCTTTTGCTGACAAAAGAACAGTTCTATTTGTACCCGGATTTGCCACCCGGCCCACTGACCCGGCTCCGTTCTGCCAATGTCGACACAGAGAAGCTCGCACGTGTTGCCATTAAATTAGGGTTGCATAAGTTTTTACGCCACAATAAGCCTCTTCTTGAAGAACAAGTAAGTGACACATTTAATGTTTGACCTTTTCTAAATATATATTTTTTAGTTATTTATATTTTATTAAGTCTTTTATAATATTATATTTTATATTATAATAATAATTTATTATTAATTTTTTATAAAATTTAATTTCTTATTATTTTTTCTTTAGTTGTTGACGGTTCAAGCTTTATTGAGACATTAGGCAAAATTTAGTGAGAATTTCTTATATTAAAGATTTTTTTAGAAAAGGAAAAATAATCATATTATTTGATATCAAAGTAAATATTTACTAAAATATAATAATTTAATTATTTAAATAATTTTATACTACAATTAACTAATCAATTAGACATACTGGATATTAAATTAGTAATCAATAGGACTTTGTAGAATCTTAGGTCATCAACTTTTCTGAAAAATTACTTATTGTTCATTCTCCATCATTAGCAAATTTTGTTTAAAACTAGAAAAATGTTAGTTGTAATAATTTATCATCAATTTTTTGTCTTTTAAAATAATTTCAAAGATTAAAAGTTTTATTTTTTGATTTTGTTATTTTGAGCACAAAAAAACCAAAATTCGTTGATGAGTGAATAATCATGGAATACAACTAACATTGTTGTTATAACTAATACAAGATATTAAAACTAAATTACTTAGTCCTAGGTGTAGATTACAAGAAATGTGTTAGTCGAATGTTTGGTTAGACCGGCCACGGTTCCTGTTCGGAATCGAAACCGAACCGGATGGAATCGTAAGGTTACGGTTCCATCCGATTCCGGTTCTAAAATCGGAACCGAACCAATTTTTTTTTTTACTTTTTTCCTTAAAAAATAGAGGACCGAATTTTCGATTCGATTCGGTTCTGCGGTTCCAATTTTTTGGAACCGCAGAACCGAACCGTGGCCACCTCTATGTTTGGTGTGTATATGTGTTATATATGTACACACATATTCTTGATCCCTTGGTAACTATTTAAGTTTTGGATAAGACGATATTTTGACTACGATATTTAAAAAATATATCTTATCATGTATTATTTTTTTAAATTTTTCGTTACATGTGTCAAAATACGTTACATTTTTAAATGGAGTTATAATATAATCTTCTTATACATGATATGATATAAGTATTTTATATATCATGAGACAAATGATTATTATGGGGTTTGCAAACTTTATTTTGATTTGTGTGTCTCAGATTAGAGAATTTTCAGAAGCTATAATGGAGTATCCTTTGCATTCCAATGGTGTAGTTGACGCACCAAAGGTCTTAGCAGATATTGTTGAATCAACAATAGGAGCAGTCTTCATTGACTGCAATTCTTCAATTGATATTGTGTGGAAGGTACATCATTCTTCTCCTGTCCTCTCATTTCTTCTCATCATTTTTTAATCATACAACATCTACAACTTTCTAAACATAAATGATTACAGGATCTGTATATGTTTTGGGAAATTATTATTTCTACAATTGAAGAAAATGTCAATATATGAAAATATCTTAAACAAGTTCAATTTTATACCCGAAGTTTCAATTAGTGTATTAATTTATAGTTTTTAGGTATAAATTAATACACTGATTGAAACTTTTAAGAGTAAATTAATATATAGGCTGAAACTTTAAGTGTAAAATTGAACTTAAAAAATATAAATTAGTACGTCGATAAAATTATTGGTGTAAATTTAAATTTGTTTAAAATTTGCGGGTTTTTTCACATGTAAGTCAATTTTCATGTCCCCAAGGGACATTGCTTGGTGGTGTAGGATTCAAGATCTCACATTGAGGTCTTGATTTTGAATCTAGAGAGTGCGTTTCTTGTAAGAGCCTGAGACAACTGAGGATTTTACTTGCTCCGCTTAAATCCAGAATGGATGGTTTGGCAGCGGAGTTTCGCATGATTCCAAAAAAAAAAAAGGAGTCAATCTTCATGTAGAAAAATGTTAATATCCCTTTTGTTTTTGTTATGCTTTCTAAATTGTTTGTTAGTACAAATGTATATAAATTAAAATATAAGTTATAACCATTAAAAATTTCTTATTTCCTAGTGTATATATGTGGTTATTGGATAGGTATTTAAGGAACTATTGCAGCCAATGATTAGTCCAAAAACACTGAAGAGACACCCAGTGACAGAACTTTATGAAGTGTGTCAAAAGAGGAAATTGAAGGTGAAATTTGTGGATTTATGGGAGGAAAGCTCAGCCTTTCATATTTTCATTGAAGGTAAGCTTTTGGGAAGAGGAGCTTATGCTCCAAAGAAGGAAATTGCTCATAATAGGGCTGCAAAAGATGCATTAATCAACATTGATAGGCTCTTGAATGAAGAAGATAATTGATGAAGCTTATGGACTCATGACATAAATGCATTGATGAATGATGATGATGATGATTCATTTGAAATGTAAAGCTTGCAAATTCACATTTTTGTATTCAATATCTATTTGTTAAATATATGAAATCCACATTGAATAGGCTCTCAATCCTCTCTATTTTTTTTTTGTTTTTTATTGATGTTATCATGTGTCAAGCGAGATCGAAAAAGATTTAAATTGACATGAAAAAATAAAAACCATAAAAATAGAGATATTTTAATAGGTTTAATGAAATAATGATTTCAGATATGTCGACTCCACTTAAAAGAAAATTAAAAAAAAAAACAATAGTAGCACATTGTTAGGCAAGAAGTTTTTGAAACTTTTCTTGTCTATTAATTACCCATGCAAGTAGCACTAAAATGTTTGGGTTCAAATCTTGCTTAGTTCTTAGGGTAGAATTATATGTAGAGATTACATGAAGCTTTAGCTAATTTTTAGGATTAATTTGTGTAATCAAGCCTTTAAGAGGTTGTTTGGTATTGTTTTTTATGCCAACATTTTCTTTTTCATTTTGTTTCGTAGACTTTCATGTTTAATTTTGAGTGAAGATTAGATCAGTCCCGTGTGGCTTGGTGGTGTAGAGTCCAAGATCTTACTTGAGGTTCTGAGTTCGAATCCAGGGAGTGCACTTCTTGTAAGAGTCTGGGACAGCCGGTGGTTTTACCTGCGCCGCGGCCCAAAAAATGGGTGGTTTGGTGGCGGGGTTTCCAACGTTTCCAAAAAAAAAAAAAAAAAAAAAAGATTAGATCAACTTGTTCTCCAAAGAGACTACCAAAAAAAAAAAAAGGTGAAAAATGCAAAGGATGTAACAAATATTTCTCAATTAGCTTCTTGTTACCACATATCCAATTTGATATTATTTTTATTTTATTTTATTATTTTTTATATTAAAAAATATATTTCTTTCGCTTTGAGTTTAAATATTCAAACTACTGATATCTTTATCTTTTTATATATAAAAAAAAATTCAGTATTTTTCTTCTTAAAATACCTTTGTTTTTCTTCATTATTTTTTTTTATTTTAAAAAATACAAATTATATTAATAGTTAAATTTCTCTTTTAATATTTTATTATTATAAGAAAATAACATTTAAATTTAATAATTTTGTGATGTTATATCAAAGAGAGAAAAAACTTCAAGGTAGGTGTTATTAGGAATATAAGAGGGGTGTCGTGAGAATAAATATTACAACTTAGCCCACCAGAGCTTCAGCGAAAGGCCCAGATCATTCTGGAACTGCGACAAATTAAAAACCAGCATCCGACTCCGACCAAACCGAACCGACCAAAACGGAACCGGGTTTTCTTTTTCTTAGCGAACGCGAAGCTTTTAACTGTTCTTGTAACTCTTCATCAATCATCATCTCCACCATCATCAATCACAACCCCATCTCAAACAGACAATCTAACAGTTAACAAAAAAAAAAAAAAAACACCCTTTTATTAAAGGAAAAGAAGGTTCAATTTTGAAGAGAGTAAAAAAAAATGGATTTTGAGCTGAGGAGAGCGAGAGAGAAGCTAGAGAAAGAGCAAAAGGAGAGGAAAGAAAGAGCAAGATTGAAACTTGAAAGAGAGAAAAGGGCTAAAGATGAGGCTAAGAAACAACGTGATGCCATTGAAGCTGCCCAGAGATCTCGTAGACTCGATGCCATTGATGCCCAGCTCAAGGTACCCTTTTTCTTTTATTATTTTATCTAGCTATTTGTTATTGTAATAAGCTGATCATTTTGGGTTTATGATTTATGTTACATATAATTGTTATGTATTTGTTTAGGATGATTGGGAAGTTTTGGTTTATGTATTTGTGTAATGAATGATGCAGTTGATCAAATATTCTTATCTGGGCATGAATGTTAATTAGAAGTTCTTTAGGCATTGTTAGTAATTTAATATGATTTCAAATTTTCAATGATGGTGTTTCAGTTTTAAATGCTGCCTTGGATTGAGTCGGGTTTTTTGTAAAGGGTTTTGGAATTTTTCGATTTGCAGGCTGATCAAGAGATGCAGGAAAGTTTGCTTGCTGGAGGAGGGATTGTGTTTTATCGTATATTAGAAGCTTTGCCTTTTCAGGGTAGTGGAGATAAGATTAAATTGCCTCCGTCTTGTTTCACGGAATTGTCTGATCAAGGTGCTTTCGATAAGGGTCCTTTGCATTTCAAATTATCAGTAGTTCACCAAGAGGGATCTTCGAATATGGTGGTTGGCGAGAAAGAAAGTAGTAGGAGCACCCATTCAGGTGTTTTGGAGTTCACTGCTGATGAAGGTTTTGTTGGGCTTCCTTCTCATGTATGGAGAAATTTATTCCCTACTGATACTTCTAACACTTCGTTAGTTGAAGTTCGTTACGTTCGACTGCCGAAAGGAACTTATGCAAAACTTCAACCTGAGGGAATTGGTTTTTCAGAATTACCCAATCAAAAGGCTGTCCTTGAAACAAGCCTTCGTCAGCATGCCACTCTTTCTAAAGATGATGTACTCACTGTCAATTATGGGGAGTTGGCATACAAGTTAAAAGTTCTCGAGTTGAAACCTTCTTCAAGTGTATCTGTTCTAGAAACAGATATTGAGGTTGATATAATGAGTCCTGATGAGAGATCAGAGGGGACAGATCAGTATACACTTAAGCCGCTTGTATTTGGAAAATCAGAATCTGGAGCGGTTGAAGAAGGAAAGTATGTGTTCTACAAGTTTACAATTGATGATGATACTCGTAAGAAAATTTTATCTGGGGAGAAAAGAGTCGAACTAAGGGTTGACCCAGAGATAGATGGAGGGGACACTAGTGTTTATGTATCTAGGCATCCCCTCTTATTTCCAACCCGTCATCTGCATGAATGGTCTTCTCATGATGCAGGCTCAAAGGTTGTAATCCTTAGTTCTAAGGATAAGTGTGTGGAGGTTGGTACATACAGCATTGGTGTTTATGGCTTCAAGTACACAACAAAATTCCAGGTTTTGGTGACCCTTGAGGATAACACTGGCCGTAAACTGGGCCAGCAAGCAACGTCTTCCTCATCATCTGTGGAAATGGATACAGACACAGCGCAATGTAGAAATTGCAAGCGTTTCATACCCAGCCAGAGTATAGTGTTGCATGAAGCATACTGTAGCAGACATAGTGTGGCCTGTCAGCATGCTGGTTGTGGGATGGTTCTTAAGATTGAGGAGGCCAAAGACCATGTTCACTGTGACAAATGTGGGCAAGGTCTTCAGGACGGAGAATTGGAGAAGCACATGAAAGTGTTCCATGAGCAATGTAGTTGCCCCTGTGGAGTAGTCCTTGAGAATGTGGCAATGGTAAGATATTATCCTCTTCCTCGAATACATTCTATAAATTTTTCTTCTTGTCAACTCCTTTCATCATGCAGTTTGGTGATCTTCTGGTTTTAGCTTTGCTTGAGCTTTTGACTTACTTTAAGATCATACTTACAACTCAAATTTTTGTTACTCATAAGTTCTGTTCTTCTAACCCTACTCAAAAGACTGGTTCTTAATCAGAAAAGCTTTGATGCAAATTGCCAAATTGGATTAAACAAGTTATTTGTGGGACAAGTAACACTTTCAAGTGACAGGCATTGCATTGCATTTCTAGTATGTCTTAATAACCAATATATGAAGAAAGAGTAGGTCTTATTAGGGGCGTACAAATTTTCGGGTCAACTGCCGACCACACTGGGTTAAAAAAAAAATTTCATGTTCGGGTTAACCCGACCCGACCCGACCTGATATTCACAGGTTTGATTTTCAAACCCGACCCGCATTTCGTACAATAAAATTTTTACTATTTTTCTAAATTTTTTTTTTTTTAAGTTTTTACTAGTATTTCAGTTGTTTAATACTTTTGTTGTCTTGAAACTTTATATGTATGATATTTTTTTTGGGACATAAAATAACTAGTATTAATGTCACAAAATAATTAATACATAAAGAAAAAAAAAAAATTTTTTGGGCGACCTGACTCGATCCGTTCGGGTTTAATAACTCAAATTTTAGGTTTCGGATTTCCTAATATAAAGTCGACCCGTGAACACCCTTAGATCTTATATAGGGGTGGCAATTTGGGTTAGGATTCGTTTATTCGTTTGATTCGATTCGCTTTAAAGCGAATACGGGTTTGAAAAAATGGATTCGTTTAATAAATGGGTCGATTCGATTCGATTCGTTTATTAAACGAATCGAATACAAATTTAAGCTTATTGATTCGTTTAGGATTCGTTTTACTATTTTCTTTTATTAGTTATTGTTATTTTTCAATTAAGATTCAATAAATTATGACTAATTACCATAGAAAAATAATATTGTCGGTATTTGGTGAGGTATTTTTAGTAAATATATTAATTACATATTTCATATGTATATATTTATAAAGAATTAATGTAAATAAATTATAATAAATTACGTTATTGAATAATATCATGACTAAACGAATATTTGTATTCGATTCGTTTAATAAACGAATCAAATACGAATCCTGATATTATGATTCGTTTAATAAACGAATCAAATACGAATCCATCATATTTTGATTCGATTCGTTTAGGATTCGATACAAATTCGATTCGTTGATTCGTTTTGCCACCCTTAATCTTATATAGTGGCAAGAAAATTGTGTGATAATTGATAAGATATTCTTCACATAGCAAGTTGTAGGAATTAGGGGTGTACAGATTTTAGGGTCAACCTGTGACCCGACCCGACCCGCGTGGGTTTTTTTTTTTCAAAAAATAATGATTTTTCGAGTTAACCCAACCCGATTTTTGCAGGTTAAGTCATGGGTTTGATATTAAAACCCGATCAGACCCAACCCTATAAGATTTTTATTATTTTTATAAAAAATTTATTATTTTTTTAAGTTTTTACTATTATTTCATTTGTTTATTACTTTTGTTGTCTTGAAACTTTATATATGATAATTTTCGAGACATAAAGTAACTAGTATTTATATTTCAAAACAATTAAATCATTTAAAAAAAATTTGGCCAACTCGACCCAATCAGGTTTCACCTCTCAAATTTCGGGTTCAGGTTTCCCGACCCGCATGACCCGACCCGACCCGTGAACACCCCTAGTAGAAATGTAATAATTTCCCTAAGCTTGATGGTTCTTGTGGAAATCTAAATTCTGAAAGTTATAATGTCCATTTTTCAGGACTACGAAATTATGTCTCAAATACCGACTTGTTGAAGCCATACTTGTGTGTATGTGTATATATCTGGTCTTAAATAATGTTTTTGGAACATCAAATCACTTACATTCTTTTTTGACAGGTGCAACATCAAGCCTCTGATTGTCCTCTACGCCTAATTACATGCCGATTTTGTGGTGACATGGTCCAAGCTGGAACATCAGCGATGGATGTTCGGGACAGAATGAGAGGGCTATCTGAGCATGAGAGCATTTGTGGATCACGGACTGCTCCATGTGATATTTGTGGGCGTGCTGTCATGTTGAAGGACATGGACATCCACCAAATCGCCGTTCATCAGAAGAGCTAATGCCAAGTACACAATTTCCCAGTTCCCACACAATTAAATTGAAGATCCACTTTATCCATATTTGCTTGATTTCAGGAATTATAGCGATATCATAACTGATTTGGCTGCTTGTGCATGATCAAATAGATATAGAAATGTTGATCATGTGGATTTTAATGTTGCACTTGATGTAATGTATTTGATCTTTCTAATTTAATCACATTATCTGTTAACCATGTGATGCTACATGTTCTTTGTATCATAACAGTTGATTTTGAGGGCCATAAACTATGCATATCTTTGTCATCAATCTTCAATCTCTATATAAATGTACAAGTTTTTTGTTATGGCTTGTTGGCAGGTGTTTAATTGATTAAAGATCTTGCAATCTTCTTCTTCGGCAAGCGAATATGATACTGTCATTTCTGATTCTGCATTTTTTGATTACTATTTCCCTTCATCTATGTTTTATATGCCTTTTGCATTTAGCTAAAATGACCAATGGCTTAAGCATAAAAGGCTGTGCCAATTTAGATGATCTCAGGCTCAGCATACGCCCCTTCCCGGAAATCAATCACACGCGCGCGTACACACACTCACGAGTGTCGTAAAGCATATCAGCATCTCTATGTGTCCAGGTTAGCTCACATCTCCACTCACTACATTTTGTTTCTCTCTCTTGTTCATGCTCAAGTTTTTGTATCACAGAGCTGTGAAATTTGTCTTGGTCTTTCTGTGTTAATTTTATGTGGACAGATTCTTCATCTTGTGCTTCAGATTAATATCTTGGCTGCTTCCTCATGTGATACACATTTCTTTTCTTTTTTTTTTTAATAAATTAATCATGCTCAGACCAATGATATTGGTCCCAACTCCCAACCTGTTCTTGCCTTCTTGGTACATGCATGGTCCCTAAATTTTTTTAAATGGTGGTCCAAAGTTTCCTTGTCATAAGCCCCACCTCAAAGCCCTTCGGACTAGTTTAGAAATCTACGTCTACTAGAAACGAATTTTATCTTTAGATTGGACCCCCTTATTAATGAACCACCGCCCTCACACAATTGGGACTTGAATGAGCAATTAAGCATGTGCATCGAATGTGCACATATGAAATTGAGTGACCAATAAATGCCATCACATGAAACTCGTGAAACATGGCGTTATTATTTTATTTATTTTTTTGGAAATGTTAGAAATTTTGCCGTCAAATTATTCGATTCGATTTTAAACAGAATAAATAAAATTCTTGATTGTCCAATATCTTATAAGAAATATGTATTCGAATTCAAGACCTGACACGACATGACGTTATTTACTTTTAAAAAATGTGGCAAATTCTGACAGGATTGAATAATGAAATGTCGTGATCCATCTGTGAAACATGTGATGTGTGTTTTAGAGTCTTGTTATTTTCTCTTCACAATTTACAGATCAAACATCGGTTTTGCTAATATACTCTTGTTATTTATATATCTAAGACATTAAAATTGAAATGTGAATAATACGGTTATTGTACATGTAAGTATGATCGTTAAATATGTAATTAATATAATTAGATATGTAATTTTCAACAATAAACATAAAATATTAATTTTATAATATGAAATTTTTACGATAAAAATGCAACTAAACCATTAAATTTGTAATTTTTATCAATAACATGCACTTATTTATGTTTCGAAAATCGCACATGTAATTATGATCATTGCACATGCTACTAATACCATTAGACATGCATTAAATATTAAATATTTTCTAATATGAAACTCATTACAATAAACATACAATTTTAACTATTAGACTTGCAATTTTTAATAATAATATATAATGAATTTTTTATATTATATTATTTTTTATTTATTAAAAAAAATAAATTTTTTTTTTTGAACAATTGGTTAGGCAACTATAATTGTGAAAACAAAAGGCGGATTATATGGAGAGATTCTTTGGTGCAACAGTGGTATGAGTGACGTGGTACCACAAGCGAATTAAAAAATGACATGTAAAGTGTTTTCACCTATTTTTTAATTGTTTTTTAATTTTTTAGCACGTGTGGCTGTTGATGATTGACTTATTACATGGATAACGTGGTACCACTGTTGCATAGAAGATTTTCTCCGTTACGTGTGTTTCTCGATCGACTAAAGAGTCATCGTGAAAATCAATTTTAATGTGCTTTCACCCTTTAACCCAAAGCCCCCTTCAATTTTTCTAATAAATGCATGATATGTGATATTACCAATAATTTAATAAATAATATATGTGATTTAATATCTAGCTTAGAATTTATTATCTAACAACTATATATTATATTCTGTAAAAAAATCTCAGTTCAGAATCCATCGTGTGGAACCGAAAGATGAGTTCAAAATCCTTCATGTCATTTTCTGGCCTCCAATATAAACAGATCCATTGATGATCAGTTGATCACAATTTATAGTATCACAAAAAAAAATTATAAAGCTCACCACCATGAACACCTCAATGATGATGATGATCAAATCAATGAGCATATCACCAAGCAATAACATGCCTTCATCTTCATCATCATCGCCTTTCCAGTCACAGTCACTGTCTACACCAGCCACTTCATCATCACCGCCGTCCAAGTCACTCCCACTCCGAACAATTCCCGGATCCTACGGCTGGCCTCTGCTGGGTCCCATCTCCGACAGACTTGACTACTTCTGGTTCCAGGGTCCTGAAACTTTCTTCAGGAAACGCATTGAAAAGCACAAAAGCACTGTGTTCCGTACAAACATGCCACCCACTTGGCCTTTTTTCCTCAACGTAAACCCTAATGTCATTGCAGTTCTTGACTGCAAATCTTTTGCTCATCTTTTTGATATGGAGATTGTTGAGAAGAAGAATATTCTTGTTGGTGATTTCATGCCCAGTGTTAAGTTTACTGGTGACTTTAGGGTTACTGCTTATCTTGACACCTCTGAGCCTTCACATGCCCAGGTATATGAATCTTTTTATAATTCATATTAATTAATTTCTTTCAATTTTGTTTGGTGATTTGGGTTCATGAAATGGATCAAGATTTATTAATGTTGAATTGAGCTTATATTGAATATTAAATTAACACAAACTCAACTCAGTTAATCCCATCTTCTTCCAATTACTTGAAGTTGATGGAATCATTTAAAATTACAGACACAATAACTTTTCTACATCTAGTAAAGGAACATAAATGCATTTTGTTACAACTAATTTAATTATTTTTATTTTTATTTTTATCAATTATTATTCATTTACATAAATTTTGCTTTTAAAAAAATTTAAAATCACACAAAATTATGAATCTATAGAAAATCTTTGTACTGTCTTTTCAGTTTCATGCATGGCCATTGCCCACAAGCTTGTTGTCCTGTCACCTCCTATTTGTTTGTATGCAAGAAAAAGTTAAAGCAACTTTTTGGACATTTTTATCACTACTAGGGTACATGATTAAGACAAGTAAGAAGATATTTTAATACCTATTAATTAGACTGGTGAAATATGTGTATTGATATTTCTGTTTAAATAAAAGTAAAATTCTGATATTAACAGAGATCTGCACAAAATTGCATTCATTATGGGCGAATAAATAGATAATTTTTATATTCGTTCACCTGTTGCCATCTCTACTTGCAAGCTTACAAAATCATCAAAGTGATTGGCATTTGTAGGGATGGTAAGATTATTGGGGTCTAAAATTCAGATCCACTTAAAAATATGAATTCAGGTATGAGATTGTTAGATCTACATGTATTCAAATATTTGAATACCAAGCTAGATTTGGATTTTTTTATATAAAATAAATATAAATATAATCAATATTGGAATCTGAACCTGGACTTTTTTTAAAAATATATATGTTTATTATTTAATTATGTATGTCCAATCGGATATATCACGCATCCGGATCCATATATGCATTCGCATCTATAAAATTACATCTGCATTTTTATTTTCCCATCCGAAAACATGAGATGAGATTGTTCTTTTTAGGGTAAAATTTTGAGTGCTTCCTCGTATGTTAGATTTTTATCAGATGTTGCGAAATATATGTAACAAATATCTAGCAATAAAAATAACATATTTAGAAATTTGAAGTTGTTGAAATAGATATCGTAAAAAAAACCTAGGTATAGAATTTCATTAACTTATAAAGATTTTAGGTCACCATTAGTGATTGATTTAATGTTAAAATGTAATAATAAATTAACTGTGAATTAAAATTTTGATAAAAATAAAAATATTATATTATTTTAAATTTAATAGTAAAATATTATATTAGGTAGAAAAATGTAATTTATTGTAAAAATTCTGGACAATGGTACCACCATTGATCATTTCCACAGCTCAAAAACTTCGCCATGGATACAGTCAAAAGAAGCTCAAAAGTGTGGGCAACAGAACTGACATCAAGCCTCGACACATTTTTCGACACGGTGGAGAGCTCACTCTCCAAGAACAAAAGCATAGGCTACATATTCCCTTTACAAAAATGCATCTTCAACTTCCTCTCAAAATCCCTCATCGGAGCCGACCCAAAAGCCGATCCCGAGATCGCCAACTCCGGCCACACGATGCTCAACAAGTGGCTGGCCCTGCAGATACTTCCCACACTCAAAATAGGCATCTTACAGCCCCTTGAAGAGCTCTTGCTTCACTCTTTCGCTTACCCTTTTGCCCTTGTCAGTGGTGACTACAATAAACTTTACAGCTTCATTGAAAATGAAGGCAAAGAAGTTGTGCAACGAGGGCAACTCGAGTTTGGACTCACCAAAGAAGAGACCGTTCATAACTTGCTGTTCATCCTTGGATTCAATGCATTTGGTGGATTCTCAGTGTTCTTGCCGAAGCTTATCAATGCAATTGCTAGTGACTCAACTGGGTTGCAAGCAAAATTGAGAAATGAAGTGAAACAGAAATGCGGGTCATCGAGTTTGAGTTTTGACTCAGTTAAGAGTTTAGAGTTTGTTCAGTCTGTGGTTTATGAAACATTGAGGCTTAACCCACCGGTTCCTCTTCAATATGGAAGGGCAAGGAAGGATTTTCAACTGAGTTCACATGACTCGGTGTTTGAGATCAAGAAAGGTGAGTTGCTTTGTGGGTATCAGCCATTGGTTATGAGGGATTCAAAGGTGTTTGATGATTCTGAGAGTTTTAAGGGTGAGAGGTTTATGGGTGAAAAGGGGACCGAGTTGCTGAGTTACTTGTTTTGGTCGAATGGGCCGCAGAATGGGACTCCTAGTGAGATGAATAAGCAATGTGCTGGTAAGGATTATGTGACACTTGTTGCTTGTTTGATCGTGGCTTATGTGTTTCAAAGGTATGAGTCTATTACTGGGAACTCATCTTCGATCACAGCCGTTGAAAAGGCAAAATGATCATGATCATGGTGATGGTGATGTGAATGTGAACATCATGTCATGTGATTGTTATATGATGGTGATGGGTCATGAATGGGATATATGTAAAGCTTGAATGGCTTAGTTATTAGAGGAAACGTATGTAGTAGTAGGGATGGATGGATGGATCTCACCAACTTTTGATTTTGTGATGAATGAATGAATAAAAAGTTTATGAATGATTATAGATTTTGTATTGTGATTTGTGTCTTGGGACGAGAATGAAAAATTATATTATGTTTCGGGTGTATATGTCATCTCTCTCATAACAGTTGTGTGACTTAGCTACTGTGAGAGAGATGACATATACACCCGAAACATGATATACCATCTCGGACGAGAATACATCAAGTGTGGACAGGGCTGAAATTTCTTATAATCTTTTATTATGCGTGTATTTACAATAATAGAATAATAGATGTTTATGTTTAATTATATATAAAAAAAATTATTTAATATTTAATAATCATAATTTAAAAAAAAAAAAAAATCAGCATAAAATTCTGTTCAATATAGAACCCAAATCGTAAAACCTAGCCCATCAAGTAAGCCGATGGAGACCAGCAAAGCGAATTTGAAGCAACAAATTCCAAAGGGCTTATTTTAGGAAAGAGCTTTGTGAAGCATAATAGAGTTAAGCTACTGCCAGCTGAGCAATTTGAGTTAGAATTCATTTATTCATTCGATTCTTCGATTCGATTCACTTTAATATAAATATGAGTTTAGAAAAATTGATTTGTTTAATAAATTGATCAATTCGATTCGTTTAAAAAATTAATTGAATCCGAATTTGAGCTCACCAATTTATTTATTTGCTTAAAATTCGTTTATTAAAAGAATCATAAACAAATCGAATACGTTTAATATCCGTTTAATTATATTATAAATTTACTCTCAAAAATTTAGAACGAAAATGTTAATCAAGAATATTATTTTTAGTAATTAACTATTTGTAAAACAAATCCTCAAAAAAAAAAAAAAAAAAAACTATATAATGCATTTAACCTAATTTAAACGAATCGAGGAATCAATTCGATTCGTTTAATTGTGTTTAAATGAATCTAAACGAATATAAAATTCGATTCGATTCAATTAATTTAATTTTGTTGAAATGAATAAACGAATCGAATACGAATATTCATATATTAAACGAATTGAATCCAAATCCTAATATTAGGCGAATCGAATTTGACAAATTCTGATTCGATTCATTTAGTATTTGACACGAATTCAATTCGTTAATTTATGTGGCCACCCCAGAAAGTAGGCAAATGCTCACCACTCTGTTGAAAAAGCAGAATACACCAACAATCAATTCTGAAATCTGAAGAGAACAATTACTTCAATTGCAAAACTAAATTTCGAAACAACTTAAGTTTAGTAGTAAACATTGACTTACATCCAGCACTTTCATTTCACATAGATCACAAAAGCTTGTCTTGTTTGAATTACAAGTGGAACCTAACACTGATGAAAACGTTATTGAAGAAAACAAGGTAACTTGGGCTTCTCCAAACTGGCTTCAAAAATGAAAATGTGTCTATATTTGGTATTAACCACAATAAAAATAAATAAATCAGATTGCTAAAGATGCAGTTCATCATGCCCTTAGGGTGAGACCTCATGAAATATTAACAACATCGCGGTCTTTTCTACGCAGACTGGGCAGTTCCTTGAGACTGAGCATGTGACTTTGTAACCCCTTCTCTCCAACCTTTCTGACGTGCCCTTTGCTCCCATGTCGCGGTCAGTTTCTTTTGTGCTGCTAGTGCTGCTTCAGCTTTCTCCCTTGCTTCTTCACAGGTTTCCATACCCGAATTGCATTTGTCTGCTTCCTTCTGATACTGGGATGTCAGCTTCTTGGCCTCAAGCAAGGCCATGTCAGCACGCTGCTGGTTTTCCAATGCTTCTGCTTCGCGTAGCTTTAGTTCCTCGGTCAATAGCTCTGCAAAATTCTTCTCCGTGTCTTCACTCACTTCTGGATCATGCTTTGCACAATCTGCATGAACCAATTGAAACAAAAGAAATAGTATGACTAAGGATTTGCATGTACACAAAAAGAAAGTAACAGCTTGTTCATTTCCTAAACCAAACTTAAGCCAATCAATTTTGAAGTTATAAAACAAATAAAAAATAGTAAATTTCTCATCCGCACAAAACAGAAAAGACAGGTTAATCATTAGTTCCATCACTATGAATTGTTCTTTGATGGGATTGCCATCATGTGATTGTGGGTACAACCAAAATAAGAACAATATATTCACTCTTCGGTTCCAATACTTCCACAGTTATCATGCAATGGTTTACAAAGAGAATATTATTGAAGTATTTTAGATAATAACACATTATAAATGGTCATAAATCTAAGGTCTGATTTTTAGCACGTCGTTTCTTTTAGTCATCAGAGCTGTCTCTGATTGTCATGAATAATAACACTCTATAACCAACCTACCATCCTTGGTTTAAAAAAAAAGGAAGGTGCAGGTGAAAGGGAAAAGAATGGTTTTATTTATTTTGACAGCTGCTGAAGAGCTTCAATATCATTACAAGTCAAGGAGATATAGTTATAGTTATACGGCTTCAAATGTTTTATCATTTATGAAGCCACTTTTTCAAGCTGCAAGCAGGGTGCTATGAATTTATAATGGGAAAGTTTTGAGTATATAGTGCTAGACACAGTTAACCATTTTCTACATGATAGGTACTTCATATTAACATAGCTCTTTCAGATTTGAAAGTAATATCTACGGCAAATTAAAAGAAAAACGAACAGACTTAACAAGGTGTATTTAAGCAGAATGGTTGCAATCTCAAGAGAATGCTCCAACAAAAACAAGTGCTGCACTACTGCAAGGGGAGTGTAATGATTCCTTGTCTTATGCACGCATGCGTGACAAAAACATAGACAAATAAACTAAAATCAATATGACACCCTTCTTTTACAGTTCGAGTTTTAGTAAGGAAACTGACCTGTAAAGGATGCATTGCCAAGTCCTGCAAAATATAGACAAAGAAACTAGAATAAGTACAAATTTGATTTTTGTTCAAATCCCAAAAAGAATCATACACAACTCGATTTATTAGCTGATGGAAGTACAAAAAACAGAATAGGTATCTCGGTTCCCCAATTGCACACATAACATACACACCAAGGCACTGCACAACACTTCTAATCAAAACCAAACCAGAATTAATAAGGCACAAGCTCAAGTGCGAGCAACTACCAAATACAAGCACGTGATCTACCAACTGCAGACACACCGACAAACACGTGATCTACAAAAACAAACGAAAACTCGTACAAATTTCAGTAGTGAACAACTTACTCTACTAAGAACCAACTAGGCGACAACACCCTGTACTTCATTGTGGGAAAGTACCAAATGCTTTCTATGTAATTGACTAAAAAAAAAAAACTGGCTGCATAGACTGATCTTAAGAAAAGTTCAATTAAGAGCTTTGTTACTATAGTTTCACTGATTTGATTAGTTTATGTAACAGAAACGAATAATTTGGGCAAAAAATACAGTCTCAATTCACGAATTTAGTAGCAACCAAAAGTTCTCTACTACAATTTATTTTATTTTTTTGCGATTCTAGCAATTGATGTGATTAAATGTTACTGCAGATCTAAACCCTAATAATCAAACTAAGGGAATTATTTATGCTGGATCTAAGCAGATCGGGAAAGTAATGAGAGTTGAAAATGGAAGTACCATCTGGGATTGAAAGGAGAGGCTGAGAAGAGCAGTCGCAGACGCAAGGAGGACACGTGGCGGAGGAGTGGCTGACGGCGGCTAAACCCTCAATGAAGTGCCAGTACAGAGGCGGACCCACTATGTATCCGAACAAGCAGAGCCCCAATAAACTCAAACCCAACTTCACTATCGCCGCTTGATTCATCGCCATTGACTCTCCGTCGGTTGTATTCAACTGAAAACGAGACGCGGAGTGGTGATGATGATGATGATGATGATGATGATTGATCGGAGCTGGACTAGCTACTGCGTCGTTATCTTTCCTTTTATAATTTTTCTAACGGTTTTTTACTGTTCAGTAATACGCGCTTTAAGATCTGAGCTGTCACCGTCAACTAACGGAAGCAATATTTTATTCACACCCTGCGACATTACTAAAAATACTCGTTTTCCACTGTTGGATACGGAGGAAAAATCAGGGAAACTGTGGGGTGTATTTAGTAATTCCTAAAATGAAACAAGTGTTTTAAGCCCAAGTCAGGAATGGGGCATTTAGACGCTGAAACGCGAGACATTTTGCGTTTTGGTAAAAAAATATAATTGATAGAAGAGGTAAAAGAGCATTTCTTAATCTTAAAACTTCTTTTCAAAACTTTTGGTGATATTTAATTGAATTTTAAATAAAATTTTTGAGGATTAAAAAATATACATGTCTCTACTAGTAAAATCTCAAAGTTTTTTTTTATAATTTAAATTATCTATAATACCATTATTTAATTTAACAATATTATTTATTTATTTCATAACATAACTTAAAAAACTTATACAATAAAATAATTTTATAATATTTAATAAAAACTTTAAATTACAATCAAACACTTGAATTTTTTTTTTAATCAAAATCTCTACTTTTAAAAGTTCTATTAATAAAAGTTCTATTTGAAAAAACTTTATTTCAAAAATTATACTAAACAGACCCTAAGTTATACCTGGTATGGTTTCTAATAGCAATAAAATAGCTTTTTTAATTCCAAAATTCTTTTCAAAATTTTTGGTGATGTTTGGTTACATTTTAAATAGAGTTTTTAAATAATAAAAAATTTATTTTCTTTATACTAGCAAACGTTCAAAATTTCGATTTTTGGAAATAGATATTAGAAACTTTTTTAAAGAATTAAATTATTTATAATATCTTATTATTTTATTTCTTTCCTAACACCTATAAAATAATTGTATAATATTTAATAAAAATTCTTACTTATAATCAAATACCTAAATTTTTATTTTTTATTTTTATCAAAAACACTATTTATATACTAAACGGACGCTAACACACAGGAGCTCTAATCGCTTCAAGCGGAATCTCGAATCGCAAATCCGAGCCATGTCAATCGAAATTCAAATCCCACACGATATAATCAAGCAAGTCCAGATTGCAGTGCTCGACGAAACTAATTTCTCGTCATACGACCCGGACGACGCGTCGTTTCCAGACCTACCGTCGCTGGAATCCTCCATTTCCGAACTCGACACTTCTCCGGCTCATCTCCGATGCAAGCATTGCAAGGGACGACTCCTCAGAGGCGTAAATTCTTTAATTTGCGTGTTTTGTGGCAAGTACAGGGCCCCACAAGAAGCACCGCCTGAGCCCATTAATTTTAATACCACGTTTGGCTGCCGCTGGTTACTTGATTCCCTCGGCTTAGATGGATCTGTAAGTCGATTTATTAATTTACTTTTTATGAAAAAGTTAATGATGGAAAATTTTTACTCCTGTGGAAAAATGAACAGGGTTTGGATTGATTGAATTGCCAAAACTTATTTGATGTAGTTTTAGAAAAGAAATTATGGATGCTTGTACAAAAAGCGCTTTTAATTTTAATGGGCAAAGTTCAAAATTTGAACTTGATCTGTGTTTTAGTGGAAAAAATATATTTTCTTTAATGTAAGGGTTTAATACTTCAGATCTTGTTCATTTTCTTTATGCTCTTGCATGCGTGTTGTGAGAGTGCTTGTATAAAAACATATGTGGTTAACTGGCACATTGTTCTGTAGGAGACTGCGGCATTGCCCGTGCAAGAAAATGAATCAAACAGAGGACAGAGTGCGACACAGGAAGAGTTTCCATTGTCTGATCTTCTAGATTTAGAGATAAGGTGGAATTCCGATTTTGATAAGTTAGGGAATGAGAGTAGTCAGAGTTCTTTCAATTTAGCTGGAGATAATCCTGACAATTTTTTTGCTGAAAGAAATCGAGATGATGCTTCTGCTGTGTCTGTCGAGCAGTCCCTGCCAATAAAAAATGATAGCGGGAATGGAAATAATGATTTTCAAGTTCGTGATAATATGCGTTTGTTTGAGAACGTTCAGAGTTCTGAGACAGCCATGAGGTATTTTGAGGTTGAGAGTGATATGGACTGTTTTGGTAGTTGGGAAGCTAACTTCTATTCTACTGGTGCTGGAACTAGTCACGAGGAATCCAAGTCGGTCGATCCTGTTGTGGGGTCCTCGGTTGATCTTTCTGGCCAAATGGATGAAGTCTTTGGATCTGGAAAAGATAAAGAAGGTATAATTTCTTCTGGGTCCAGATCAAATGACTGGTTTCAACATGATCAATTCTGTAGTTTCAATTCTGACGTATCAGCCCAGTCGAAGCAGGTTGAAGTGACTGCAAATGAGATGGATGGCAGGACAATGCAGAATGCAAATAATTCTTCTTCCATGAGTATAGATTGGATTCAAGATGGACAATGGCAAAGTGAAAGCAACAAGGCACCGGATAATAAAACTGTTGACGAACTAGATGATTCTTTCAATACTTAGAATGATTTTAGGAGCTCAACTCCTGCTGAACTTCTGTCTGAGAAACGAATTAGCCAGGCCAAGCAGCTTGAAGAGACTGCCACTGTCGAGGATGTTGGAAAAGTGGAGAACACAAATTATTCTTTTTCCGGAAATGCTACTTGGTTTCAAGATGACCCACCACATACTATCAGCAATGAAAAACAAGGTAAAAAAGCCATTGATGAAGAAAATGATGCATTAAATGATTGGAATAATTTTGCAAGCTCAACTACTGCACAGGAGCCTTATAGTGGACAAACTGGCCAGACGAAGGAGTTTGAAGTGATTGACAATGTTAAGGATGGCAAAGAATTAGAAAATTCTAATAGTTCTTCGTCCTTGAATATTGATTGGTTTCAAGATTTTGAACGACAAACCAACATCAACAAGGGGCCTGATAATAGAACTGTTGATGTCGGTAATGATTTCTTTGATGCTTGGAATGATTTAACAAGGTCAATTAGTGCACAAGCTCCTTCTAAAAAACAGACCGGTGCAGCCAATCTGCTTGAAGTGACTGCTACTGTTAAGGGTGGTGGAAAGGTGGTGACTGCAGATAGTTCAAGTAGTATTGCTTTGATTCAAGTCTCAAGATGATCAGTGGCCAACTATCAGCAACAAGAAAGATGATAGTAAAGCCACTGATGAATGTGATGACTTGTTTGATACTTGGAATGATTTTACAAGCTTAACCATTGCACAAGATTCTACTAATAAACAAACTGGCCAAGCCAGACATTTTGAAGTGAATACAAATGTGGACCACGGAATCATGGAAGTGAGCAATTCTTTTGATTGGTTTCAAGGGGATCAGCGGCAAACCAGCAGCAACAAGGCAGATGAAGACCCTGATTCATTTGATGCTTGGACTCTAGTAATGCACGAGATCCTTTCAATAAACAATCTGGGAATCATGTGACACCATCAGTTGAGCAGACATCAGATTTAAGGTCATCGGCAACCAACAACAACTTGCAGAATGTTGATTTTGGTAGCCTTTTGGAACAACACATCTTTTCAGGAGCATCAAGCAATCAAAATGGTTCTTCCGAAGTAAACATTATGAAGTCAGAACCTTCAGTCTCAAATAGGTATGATATATATGCTAGGGCTGCCATTGTTCTTTGAACAAAATTGAATTTCACCTCTCTTTTTTTAAAATAAAAGCTCATACTAAGGAGTCTGCCACGCTTTCAGTGGGGAGTTATATTTGTTAGTTACCTTTGAGTTTTTTCTTGATTTCTTTCCACAGAACAGTTAATTTTTCATTGGGGAGTAAAATTTGTTAGTGTATCAGAATTTCAGAAATGATGCAATGTAATACGTGAAATAAAATGTTTTACCAGGCATATTTTTCAAATGCTTGTTCTTGTTGTGAACAGATCATGTTTCTTGATTTTATTTTGTTATTATTATTGTTATATTGTACCTTTGGAAATTGGAACAGCAAGAAATAAACAGAAAAGTGATACATAATTGTCATTTTACATATTGCTTTTGCTGATTTATTCCCAGGAAGGGAAATATTATTATTCTTCCACCCAAAATTTGGTGAAAGTTCAGTTGAACCTGAAAAATTTTACTGCTAGCCATGTATCAAATTCACCTGATGTGTATTACATTTTTCTTATAGGAAAATTATCATTTTGTGGAAATAGATACATTTTAGAAACTTCAAATGAAAATTAGTACATTTTAAAAGTCTTCGGGTTTGATTTTCGGATGAAAAAATGATAATTTCCTTTCGAGGAAAGCAGAAAATTTAACCTCACATGGTTTGTATGTGCCAGCATGCACAAGTTATAAACATATATGCAAGGCAAAATCTTATGAAGGTAGATACAAGATAAACTCGAAATCAACACGAATTGCAAGATAAACTCTTACCAATAAATTTTAGTAAACCTGGAGATGTAAATTTCCAGTGCGTTGAGCACAGTAACAGGTTCTTCCTTTACAAACAAGATGTCATATTAACACATACAGTATCACAATTCTGAACTATATTTTGTATTTGTTTAGGTGATATGTTACTCTGGTTTCTCACCTGCCACAGATCACAAAGTTGCAGCACATAGCCTCTGATTCGCTCGTATGACTCTTACATAAGTTGCATTGGTTGCATACCAACTTGATACCTATCCACGATATTGCGAAGTAATTCTTGAAGGTATCTCAAGGTTATGAAGTCGCTCTGAAAATGAAAATAAGGATAAGAACTCGGACTAGAGACGAAGAGAATGTTAAATAATAATATAATCTAATTCAAAATAATAACTATGTATGTGGTGTCCTCTACAGACGCATTCAAAAATACAACTGCGATGAAATTATTACTTTTTAAGTAATAATACTTATTAAGTTCGTAATAACTGATTTCTTATAAAAAAAATAGTTAGAAACTTGAAAACATATTAAGAGATTCAGAACTTGGCTCCCTCACTGCTTATAAAAGCTAAAAGAATATCAATGCTAGATTTCTATAAAGGGAGGTCACATTCAAACTTGCAACAGATAGCCTTGTAAAAAAAATGAATTTAGGATCTTACAAGGTTTGATATAAAGGGATATAAAAGTTAGAAAGTTACTAGATTGAGCTCTAAATGGCGTAAGTATTCATGAACAGAAAACATCAACTTTGATTCTCCCTCATACTAAGAAAAATCGGATTGCCGAATTACAATCCAACAATATCCACGTGGGTAAGAAAAGCGACCTTGATTTCAATATCAGTTAACACTATAAAGACCAACCTTGCTCCAAAAATGGGTAGTGTAACGTATGTGTATGTGCACGTCAATATGCTTCTCTGCTAATAAATTTTGAAATGTCTAAGATGAAAAAAGCGAGGTTTCTGAAGAACGTACACGTAATTGGCTAGTAAAGTTATGATCTCCAAACCTAATAGGAAGGCAATATCTTAGTCCATCACATGCCCTGCATTTAAAAACGGAATACAAACATTTATATAGATGCTTAAAGAGGAAATGTGAACTAATTTAGAAATGCATCAATATGTCATACTAACCTCGGACTTTGTGAGAGCCTATGATAACAATAAATAATTTGTTTTAGCAACCTCGGGGAGGGTTCTACAGCAAGTTTTTCAGTCATCTGTGCCAAAACATTAGCCACTGCAAAGAACCGGTCTGCAAGAGTACAGCAATACTTCAACCCCTCCTCGTGCAATAAGATTTTATGAATGATGAATGTAGCGACCTGCAGAACCAGATCACAAACAAGGGTCAGAGACATGCAGACATTTACGAATATATTTAAGACATATTCGCAAAGTCCTGATATAATGCACGTTCTCGAACATAACAATCTTTCAATATAAGGCTAGTAATAGAAAATTTAAATCAAAAATCACTTTTTTTCATAAGATGACAACTATATTGCCTAAAACAAATATGACTGTACATAAGATAACATACAAAGTAAAACCACTTCATAGGCTGCAAGACACAATCATTTATGATCGCTCCTATTATTCTCCAGATAAGTATTTTTCAAATTAGAAAATTATTCAACAAAGTTGGAACATGTGTATTTCAAATTTCAATATCTGTAGACAATAAGGGAATATCTGAGCATCGGCATACAAATCGTAGGCAATGGCTGTTAAAACTTATTGCCTGTGTAACTTGTAATGTCAATATACAGATACAGATACAGATACAGATATTACCTATTAAGACACTCACTTGTTTTGATAAGTCAGAGCCCACCTCCATGCTGTTTAGGCAATAAGGAAATATTTCAGTCCGAAGAAGGAAACAGATAGCTTCTGGATCCTCAGACTGCACAGAAAGAAAGAGTTCAAAACTTAAATATTAATTTCACAGTCACACATCTACAGTACGAATAGGTAAATCTTAAAAGCACATCACTTTCA